>JAWNOO010000007.1:10000000-10110000 GCA_035045905.1 Drosophila anomelani | reverse complement strand
GAATGCTTAAAACTTGTCTAAGTTTGTCTATGATAAAATACGAATATGTTACGCTTCCTACATTTCCATAGCTACCGAATATAAATACGAACATTTAGCTTACACACAAAGAAGGGAATACATTTAAACAATAATTACAACTGGGTTGTAATAACGGATTTCCGAATGATGGTTGGCTCGCGTCCCTTGGGGGCCGATACCACCTCCGATGAGACCAGCCACGGGGACACCATATCGTTGCTGTTGCTGCTGCTGGACGGGTACGGAATGCGGCTGTTGTCCGGGTAATTGCTCGTAGATTTCTGTGCCAAAGATCAAGACGAATGTTAAAAAAAGAACGAGAGGTCACGTGGGGTCGGCGGACCACAAATGGTTAGTGTGGAGTGCAGATTGAAATGTAAGGAAAACGAGAAGGCAAGATAACTTTGGCATGCCGAAGTTTGAATACCCTGGCAGTGAAGGTTTCTTAACAATTTTTTTCTGATTATGTATAAATATACTGAAAATAAATAAATTAAATATTAAAATCCATTTTTGAAATTCAATTTCAGCAGAAAAATAAATTTTTTGGCTAATGCTAACGTATAATTAAATTTTAACTTGTACAAAGATTATTTTAAGGTCTCTTTAAAGTCAGTTAATATTTATCAGACAGACAGATAGCTATTGAAATATAAATAATTTCCTCATGTTCATAGTCAGTTTTAAGTATGCCTTCTGCTAGGGTATTTACCAACGTTAGTAATAGTAATAGGCCAGTTTAGAGACAGACAGTGAAAGCGTAAACATAAGCTCGCAGGTGCTCAAACCTTTTCACTTGGCGGCGCATCGACTTCGCTGTGGTTCTGATTAAGATTCTGATTCAATTGCGATTCCAGGCGCTCTTGCTCACTGAGCGTGGAGAAGAGCAGGGTGCCGGCACTGGGCGTTGTTGTTGAGCTGCTGCTGCTGCTGGCCGCCGGCTTGGTAGCGGTTTCGGTAACGTTGCTACCGCTGCCACTACCACTACCGCTAGTGGCATTGTTGTTGATGATGTTGTTAATGAATATTTCATTAATGAGTATTTCGGCTGCCGAGGCGTTGCTCAAGGCGGGAGCCACCGTCTCCGAGGCAGTGGTGCTGGCGGCGCAGGCTGTGGGGCTGCTGGGCGTGCTGATGGTGGTCACACTGGTGACGACAACGCCGCCACTGCCAGTATTGTTGAGATTCGCCGGAAGCGATGATGGCGGCGTCAGTGGTCCACTCACAAATCCAGACACAAAGGTGGCGTTGCTAAAGGGCGCACTGCCATTGGTGGCGGCGACGGTGCTCGAGGTGCTGGAGCTGCTGCTACTGCCGCCTGCCGATGGCTTCTGTTCCGGTATGCTGAGCGTCAGCTTATCGCCTCCCTATTTTCGTGGTTTAGCGAGCATACAGGAACACACACACACAGAAGCACAAGCAACACACGCAATTACACGGATAAACATTAAGTGCGGACAACAAATGGAAATAAAAACGTACAAACAGAAGGCATGAAACGAGTGCAATGCTGTGGCTTAAACTGGTTCGCTGGCCGACAACTTACCACTGATATGTAGGTGGCGTTCAGGGAATCCGGTCCATCGCTGCCACTGCTGTTGGTGTTGGTGTTGCCCGCGATGCTCGCGTTGCTCGGATGCATGTTGCTGGAGTGGGCGGCTGGCACGAACATCTGATTGGTGAGCTTGGCGTTACCTCCGGCGCCCAGTTCCTCCTCAACGCGAGCTAAAGGATTAATGTTAAATATATTTATTAATATAAGTCCTTGAAACCCAATACTGATGAAGGAAAAACATTAACAGGTTTTTTACTAAGCATTTTGAGACTTTGTTTAGGGTTTTAGTTACGTTATAATTAGGGTTCTATGATATTTTATTAGTTTTTCTGCATTATAATTGAAATGAAAAAGTTCTTTATATAGAAATCAAGGTTATTACTAAGGTTAAGCTACAAAGATTTTAATACATGGACAGCAATATACAATTAGCAACAATGTATATAATCTATAAAATTAAAAGTTATTATTTATTCACTTTAGTATGCCATAAAATTGAAATGATTGAGCAAAGTATAGGAGAAGTGAAGGCCAGTGTTGACAGTTATTAACTTACCTTTTAGTATATTGCACTTAATGTTACCGGGCGGTAGAGCCGTGGTGCTCACATTGGCCAGCTTCACCTGGTTGTTGGGCTTCTCGTTGGCGTTCGAGAGGCGCTTCAGTGTCTCCGTGTTGTGGTCCATGTCAAAGGTCTTGTTTATGGTCACCCTGTCGGATTGTACGAACTCTAGTCAATATGTTACGTTAGCTGGACGCTGATTACGCTACCTGATACTGTTAGCATCGTTAATGGCTTCGTTTGCTAGCACTGATGGGGATGGATCTTTGACAATGGACTTAAGCAATGAGTCTAGCTCCCTATCTTTATCCGACAAGCCGCTCTTAACACTGCACGAAGGTGAACACAACACAGAGAGAGAGACAGGTGAGAGACACAGAAACACAGGCGCATTAGTCAATCGGGAAGTGTAAGCGATTTGGGTACATTAACAGGTGAGCAATTTGGGAGACTTGAGCTTACCTGAGCTGGCCCGAGCTAATGGAAGCCTTGCCAAAGCTGCTATGATGTGAGGAGGATGCATTTCGGAATGGATTTGTCTCATCAAAGTTCTTAGTGGCATTCGGTGAATAAGGAGGCGTGTACTCCGGATCCAACCTAGGAAATTAAACTCAATTTTAATAAATTTAAATAATCAATTCGACGAAGGATTTTCTTACTTCACAGTCAATCCCGCCGCCTTGCCAACGGAGCCTATTTTGCTGTAGGCTGGGTCCTCGTTGCTAAAGTTGGATTTGAGGGAGTTGCGACCTAGGGAGACGCAGGTGGCCGCCGCCGCCTGAGAAGAGGAACTGATGGAACCGCTGCAGGCAGCGTCAGGTTCAATAATGGCCGAGTTCTGAATGACGGTGAGCACGGAGGGCGATGGCGTCACGGTCATAAACTGATCGGTGGATATTAGGGAGTCGAAGGGGTCATTGTTATTGTCATTGCTCGGAGCGGGGGATGCTACGTGAGTAGTTACTACAGGGGGCACTGGCACAGCTGGTTGTGATGCAGCAGCGGCCGCCGCAGCTGCAGCAGCAGCACGAGCATTAACCGAAGCCACGGCCGAAGCGGCAGACTCCTGGGAGGCCTTCTGCCTTTCGCGCAGCAGATGCGACTGTCGGCTGGCAAATCGCTGCGACGGACGCCTCTCAAATTGCACTGTTCTCCGGGCTCGACTCTGCTGCGTAGTTTGGAACTCGGTGCGGCCGGAATACCGGAAACGGGAGCCCATGCGGAAGAAGTTTTGACGGGCCGAGGGTCCTTTAACGGGTGCCCTCAGCCGGAAGAAGGTGTGATGCTCCACGGCGCACTTCCACAGGTGCTTACAGGCCTTTTCGTTGTACAGTCGGAAGACAAATGTGTGCTCCTGCTCCCGGCCTTCGTCATCGTCCTCAATCACAATGAGCGTCAGTTTCTTTTTCTTGAAATCAAGTTTGCTGATTTTGGGCCAAAAGAACAGCCCGATTTTCTGGTCGCGCTCAAAGACGAGTATGCCAGTGGGCGTGAGACCCAGATGGTATTCGCAGCCATCCTTGCCCAGCACCGTGTGCATGTCCACGCCGTACATGTCCAGCCACTTGGCCTTGTTAAGAAAAGCGGTTTCCGCTTGGGCCGGCGTTAGGCCCCGGCACGTCTTGTACTCATCGAGAATGGATATCTCCAGATCCTCCGACTGCTCGGGCACAAAACGAAACTCGGAAACTGTGGCTGCCGAGTGCACTTGGTCGTCGTAATCACCGAGTTCAGCTGTGAGGGGAAAGGTAAATGGAGGTTATAATACATTCTGCAAGTGAAAGATAACCAAATGAAGACCTACATTGCAATGCCAAGGCACAGAGTTCGGTGGACTTGTCATCCGGACAGTCGAGACGTCCCTCCAAAAGATCCTGCTTCAGTTGCAGGAAAAACAAGTACCGGGTGAGCTCTTCGCGGAGTGTATTTGGTTCCGAAGAGTAGAACTTCACCTTCAGACGGAATGTATACGGTGGTCCGACTGTGGGAAAAGCAAGGCAATTAATTAGTATTGTGTTTTGTTTTTGGGTTAATTATATTCCCACATTTACTCACTTTTAACCTGCTTCTTGATCGGCTTGGTGGGATCTAGCCAATGCTTGACATGATTGGCATCCATGAACTGCAGCCCAAAGTAGTCCTTCTCGATGATGTCAAGAGCGTAGAATACCTGCTCGTACAGGAAGCTGCCCAGTGCTTTTTTCTGAAAGCGCAAAGTTGAGAAAATTAATGCCGTCACTGGGGGGCAGGTGCAAATCAAAGCGACCCTGAACTAATCACGTTCGCTTGGCGGGTTAAATTATGTGCTGATCAGCAGCAATTTGCTTATTTTATCACACGAGGTGAGGCAATGCAAGCCAGACGAGTGTCTTCGTTGGGGTGCCTCAGTGTGACTACTTCGAAAAGCAGTAAAAATAAATCAGAAATACGTGGAGACTGAAAGTAATTGTCAATTGTTTGGGCTTATTTTTCCCAAGAAATTAAAGTTTGGACTTCGTGTATAACGGGTTTTTATTATATAATAATTATGTTGGTTTGACATTTTAAGTTTGAAAAAGCTAAGATTTCTCTACATTATAAGATTATGAAAACAAATATTAAATGAAATGCTTTAATATATGAAAAGAAATTATGAAAGAAAGAATATTTTAAAATAAATAAATGTAAACTTACTAATTACTTGGAATTGGATTTATTTAAATTAAACTAAAAGTATATATAAAATTGTTCTAAGCAAATACTTCTTCGTATCTCATGTTGTGTCACCCTGTTACGTTTCTATATCTATGTTTGCTAATTTAACTTAAAAGTCAATGTTACTTTTGATAAGGAAAATCGCTAAACTTGACATTGAAAAGAATTATTTTTAAATTGTATATCTTTGATACATATATGAAGTGTATTTTACTTAAATTGACCTCTTGAAGCTAATATAAATTTTCCTAGTTTCTCAGCAATATCTATTTTATAAACATTTTTTCTAAAACTCAATATTAATCTTCGATTCTACATATCTTTTATTCTATAAATATTATTCAAAGTACAAATTAAACCATATAAAATCTCTCTTTATCAATTAATAAACCTTTCGAAGGTCTCAATATATCTCTATCTTTATATGTATCTGAGGGCTCTTCTTATTTCCCACCTGGGATTAGCCTGTCATCTTCCCCCCCTTTTAAACCAATTTGTTGACTTGTTTGTTCCGCAATTACTGCAAACGGCAGCAGTTCAAAGACATTCGTCTAATGTAATTCAATATACACCCAGAATACTCACCGATAATTCGATGGAAAGGTCAGTGTTGTCCAGCAGAATGACGCGGCAGTCGATTTTGTTCTTGTTGACGACGATTCGTTGGGGCTTTATCTGCGAGCCGCTGGCAATGACGCCAACACCGCCACCGCCTCCCGAGGAGCCACCCGCTCCGCCACCGCCCGCACGCGAATTATCCACATAGTTGTTGCGCACCTTGCGACGGCTCAGAAAACGCAACATTTTCGCTGCCGAGCTGCCCTCCTATTCGTGTATGAGTGGTCGTAATCGTATTCGAATTGATGGGCTGCCTGCCTGCCCTCTTTATTGCTGGGCTCTCTACGGGCACGGACTATAGATGTTGTTGTTTTTGTTGCTGCCAAGGTGGTTGGCTGTCGCTGGCTGCACCGATAATTCACCTGTGTGCTCACCTCTCGGCTGGGTGAAAAACAGCGCAGACATCAAGAAACCCAGCAGCACACGCACACACACACACACCTGCAGGGGCATACACTAATACCACAACAACTGGTTCTGGCCAACAAACGCACACACTCGCGCAGACAGACGCCCCCGTTTTGGTGGCCTCCTCCGTTCGCCGTTCGCCCGTTTTTCTTCGTTTCTCCTCGTTTTTGGCCACCGGGATTGGGGAGCTGCTGCAATCAAAGTTGCTGCCAAAACTGGGCGCTCCTAGCAGCGGTTCTCCGCGGGTCCACCTTTCCACTTTTCGCCCCGAAATCGCGCTGCTGGCCAGGTCTTTTCCAACAAAAAGACCAAACGAAAACTGGCTGGCCAAACACGTTAGTTAACGTTTCGCGAGGCGTTTCTTCTGGACTACCGAACACGTTCTTTTCCACGTAAAATACTGCGTTTTCGTTGCATTTACTTTTGTTTTGTTTTGTTTACACTATTTTGTTGCTATTTTGGCTAAATTAAGTGCACTTGTTTTTAATAGATTTTAGAATCGCCCGTAGTTGTTGATATTTTTAGCCGTGTGACCGCAGCTTGGGCAAAATATCGCAAAACAACTGGGCAACACTGAGGGCTCGAAACTCAAAACATGGGCAGCACTCAATACTCGAAATTCAAAACATGGGCAGCACTAAAGCATTTGAAAATCCGGAAACGCTGATTTGGCGGCAGTTTAAATACTTCATTTGGAAATGTGATTTAAATTTAATTTCTAAGAATATTGATAAGAGTCTAGTCATCTATATAGCAATATAGTAGAAATATATTATACATAATATTAAAGATATAAAATTAAATGTTCAAAGTTGGATAATTATTAAGATTTTTAGAGATATCTGCTATAAGAACGTAATTTAATGTTAAGGTTAAAAAATATATTTAATTGAGTTTTAACATTTATATTTTTTCTTAAATTAAATTGTAAATATTATTAAATAAAATATTATTAACTTCGGTAAGCGGTCAACGACCTCGAATAAGCGAACAGCTGATCTACTGTTTTTGTTTTCGCCTGACTGAAGTTGTTTATATGAGTTGTTTACATAAGCGAACTGTTTTGTTTTGGTCAACGACCTTCAGATCTGTAAGCTCAGCTAGCAGCGAAATCGCGAATCAGCTGTTTGCAGATCTGAAAGAAGTGGTTGATGTAGGTCAGTGCAAAACAAAAACAATACATCTTCTGCTAGTGCTGCAAAAGAGAACCTTTTAGATTTTTAATCATTATTAATGGTTAAAAAAAATACAAATAAATCTGCAATTATTATCATGTGATTCTTAAAATAAAACTTATAATGATTAGCACCTTTAACAATGCTTATCATAAATCCATTACCTTATTTTTTAGCTACGAATCTGAACCTCAGACCGTAAGACGCGAATTTAATCATAAAAAATACACTTTTTGGGGCGGACGGGATCCGCAGAAAACTTGTTGGCATTTGTGGTCGCGCAATTCTTTAAGTTTAGTACGAGGAACTAAACTAGAAAGAAGTGCACAATAACTGTAAAATAGGAAACACAAGTGGGTTCCGTAGTTGCAGCCGGCATTTGCGAAATCCTTTTTATGGGCAATTTATTCCTTTATTTGTTAGTGGATTTAAGGCCGTAACAGTGTCCACTCCTGCCGCCGCCTTTCCCTCCGATTTGGCCTTCACCTCCCCCCTCAGGACCGGCGAAAGCGCCCCATTGGTAGTCGTATTTCGAGTTTAAAGGTAAATGGGAGATTTATCGCCGACGATTTCCGGTATATGTATGTCTGTGTATAGAGTGGGGTGCTGTGGGCTGACCGAGGGTGGCTTAACATCTTGGCTGCGGGCTCTGTTTATATCGGGGTTTTAGTGGGCCCTCGAGAGGCTTCGGTTTCGGGGCCGTGGGCTTTACAACATTTGCGAAAAGTTGAAGCCATTGAGCGCCAATTGCATGATTCATTTTCGCTTATTGGCCATTAATTTTGGCCCAGCTTCGGCAATCGGAGCTGATATCAGCTGCATTTACATTTTTATCGAATGCATTAGAGAGATCCCGGCACAGGCTGTAATTACCCCAATGGCCGTTATAACAAGGCACATGATTAATTACCGCCTAATACCGAAACCCGATCTGTGGTCAGTCAGACCAGCACTTTGCCTCGTGGCGGGGCGGGGGGCCATCCATCCATAATAACACGACAGGCGACGATGCAGGTCTGGGCCAACGTCTTAGGTGCCAGCTGCGGCAACTTGAGCAGCCTGTTCCGTAATTATGACAGGCGGCCAAAGACATCCACATCCCATTCCCGGTGCGGCCGTCGACCACACATCTCATATCCCAGCGTCCAGATCCCAGATTCCAGATTCCATTTACCAGATCCCCAGGTCGAGACTCCGTCTCGATTTTCCCTGCTCCAGGGGTGTGGCAACAATTAACAAATGGCTCTCGTTGCCATCGTTGCCATTGACCAAAATAGACGTGTTTGCAAAGGGTTAAGGCAGTGCGAATACAGACATATGTATGCAAGGATATGTGCTTACAAGGCTCAGACGCATATGCAGTCGGAAAAAATCTTAATTCATTTTTAATAATATTCTTAAAATACTGTGCTATAGTCCCTCCCTCAGATTTTGTATAGTTCTTGGGATGTTTCTAAATTAAAATTTTCTAGAATTTGTTATTCATAAATTTGACTACTAAATTCTTCTGTTATATTTGAGTAAACTTAATATCTAAGGACCGATTTCTTGCCGTGCGATATGCGGCATTTGTATTGTCTTAACGATAATGGCAAGTCGTGGGTATGTAATACGAGGTGGGCAAATATTTGTGTCCGTTTGAGTGAGTGTGTGGTGAGGGAGGTGAGGTGGCTGTATCTTGGTGGCTCAGTCTACCGGCAGTGCTGCAGAGAGCGCCAGGTGTTGGTGCTGCAGGGTGGCGCAAAGGCAAAGGTAAACTATTATATTTATATGGTCGTCTGCGGATGCTGGATGCTGCTGTTACGCTCCAACTGTCTGCGCACTTATCTGCAGTTGAGTGGAAAATAAATTCCTTTTAATTAAAACCGCAGCACAGCTTGTGATTTAAATGGCTCACGGCTCAGCAAAAGCAAAGGCAACAGCAGAATTGAAACTCCCAATCCGAGTCCCAATCCGAATCAGAATCAGAATCCGCGGAGCTGTGCAAATTTATTGGCTTCCATCCATAAATCAGCGACACTGTTTCGCCTGGCCAAAAGGTGAATTCATTTTAATTAAATAGAAAAATGTTTTGTTGTTTACTCGGCTGATGGGCGTGCTAACAAACCCTTGCCGGAGCGGAGTCGTAGCAAAAATAAATAAATATCGGCCATCGAAAGGAGCGAAATTCATGGCCGGAGTGGAATTCGAAGTTTTTCAGTAATTGGCTACTTAAGTTCCTTCGATTGGGGACAAGGACGAGCCAGAGCAGCCAGCCAGCTGAGAGTCTGGGGACGGGTGCAATAAAAAACATCCTCGTGTTGTAAAATTTTATGTGTGATTGTGTGTCGCTTTACGATATCCTGCCAGCCAGCCATACAGCCAGCCATCCAGCCTCCTGCTCGTTCTCGTGCTCCTCCGGCATTCCGCCCATGACCAGGGCTCGTTACTGTCCGGAGACAGATACGCCGGAGTGGAGCAGTGCCAGTGGAGGCCACCAAAATGGGGGCGTGGCAACAGACAGTCGCTCTGGGTGGGTGAGTGGGTGGCCTGGCAAAGTGGGCGACCGACATTTGTTGTCTCAGCGAAATTCTCCGGGAAAACGATGCGATTGCCGTTACCTGCTCACCTACGCCCTGGGGGAATATTTCACGGCTATTTGGCAAGTCAACAGCTTGTTTTATTTTGGCATGTAATTTTCGATGAGTATTTTTATGACAGAAAGGCGACAAAAGCCAAAATCAATTGGAAATCAATGTTGCAATAGTTTTTCGGAGCTCCTTTGCTCTCATCCTTACCCTGAAAAGGGCAATGTAATTTGGCTTAATTAGTGGCAAAAGCAACTCTACAAGTTTATTGTCTAAATCGAGGTTTTCCTCTAATGAGGAAATATCTTCTGGGTGTAAAACTTCATGCTGCAGGATATTGACTCTTGATTTTTGTGGAAAACATATTCGCGTAATATTTCCTTGCTCTTATTTTTGGCTGGGAATTTTTTGTAATTAGTTTTCGTAATAAAAAACTCAAAATCAAATGTAAATCAATGTGGTAAACCCTTTTAAAGGACAAAAAAAAAAGAGTGAAAGCAATTAGGCTTACATTAAGCTGGCGGCCATGAAAAATTCCTTGCCTCGTCGTTGTGGGGTGATATTTTAAATTACGCACAATTTATTTTATTTTATATTCAATTTAAAAAGTGTCAACTTTCTTCCTCATTTCGTGCGCATTTTTGTGGGGTCGCTGGTGCGGTAACCGGCGACCGGCGACCTTCTGACCATATAAAAAGCCCATATGAAACGCATAAAAAAAGTAATTTATGCCCCGCGGTCGGTCGCTTTTGTTGCAGTGCGTTTCGGGAGCGAGTGTCCTCCGTGGATCCGTCGTGGAAATCGCTCCCCAATTTTTCTGCCCCTTCCTCCCCGCCCCCCCCGGGCGGTGACAAAAAGCTAGAGGCCTTTTTCCGCAACTCTTTCGCCGGCCAGTGGGGTCGAAAAGTTTCGCAGCATTGCAACAATTAAAAGTGGCACAAGGGTCATTCAAACAATTGCCCATTGTTGTTCGCGGGACAGGAGTCCTGGCGAAGAAGGAGCAAGATAGGGGGAGGGGGACTGGGGATTTAATTTATGCCACTAATTACTTTAAGAGCTTTGTGGCCGCTGCAATCCTGCAGATTGCGTTGCCTTGTATAAGATTTTCCACGCCATTATGTACGGCAAAGGTTCGCTCTCAACTCTCGACTCCCGAAAATGGGGGATGGCTCTTGAGGCCAAAATAATATGCAAATTAGAATTATATTCAAACGGTTTTTTCTATGCCACTAGGTAGGCGAAACTAAGCCAAAACTTTTACAACATCTTTCGTTTTGCTTCACTGTCTGCGGCTTTGCCGCCTCAAATGACTTTTGCCAAGTTCCTGGCCCCAGTCTCTCCTCTCCTTCGCTTCCCCAAACCCAAAAAAAGGAACCAAAGAAACTTCCTAAGGTTTTTCGGGCTATTTACACTCAAACTCAGGCCATCTGGCCATCTTTTCAGGAAGTATCTGCCGAAAATACTCATGCCTTTTGACCCGTCACAAAAAGCCATCTAAGCGCCCTCGGCGGCAATAAAGCTGCAAAACTATAACCGAGAACAGCAACTTTAAATTGTAGTTTATTTTATTGACGTCTTCTTATAGCCCCAACAGAGGCCTTGACAAGTGATTTGCCATAATTACGAAACGAGACGTTCCTGGAGTTGCACTGAAAAGAACTCGTAATAAAAGCATTTAGTTTGGTTTTAAGAGATTTTTTTCTTTACTTATAAATGGCTTTATAAAAATTAGAATGTTTAATGGACATAAATTCTTTTATTAACTTATTTATTTTATTATTTTATATCATACAATTTATATCCATTTTATAATCGAACGCCCGTATTTTTCTACAAGTGCAGCTAGCCGCTGGCCATATAAATCTCACCTCCGGCACACACTCCCTCAGCCTCATCTCCATCCCCAGAATGTGGCCAGGATGAAGCTCATCATCGATGTGCAATATTCTGCTTATCATGCATTTTTTGCCCCGACAACATACAAACACACTTGCGGAGATCTAACGAGTGGGCACTGGGCACTGGAGTGGTGGTGGCAGTGCTCGAGGAATCGAGGAAAAAGTGGGACTATTGAGCATCACAATTTGCTGATTGCTGGAGTTTTGCGATAGGAAATGAAAACCGAGAGCCAAGCCGAGAAACCGAAACTCATTTAAATCAATATTTTCTTGGGCACGTATGCAGGAGGAGTTGGAGGAGCAGCAGCAGTTGTCCCGAAAGATGATGTGTAATGGGAAGTGAATCCTTGGAATCAGCACAATTGTCGGACTTGGCCTAGCCGCTGCCATGTCCTTGTAACCTACTGGCCGCATGGCCACCGCAAAACCCCAGCCAGATGACGCCTGCATGCAAATGTCCCGAAACACACACGCAATTATATTTGCCTTAGGTCGGCATTAGTACGCCGAATAGTTGGAAGTCCTTAGACCGGAATCCGGAATCTGAAAACCGAAATCCCAAATCCCGGATACGGAATCGCTGGCTGCCGGCTGTCGTCCGGCTGGCCTGCTGCTAAGAGTCATTTCCGTTTCCTTTATGGGCGACAGGCGACTGTTTTTCATATGCCCGATATAGAGATGCTTCATGTGTGCGGTTTGCGGTGATTGTTGCGACATCTATTTGATCGAAATGGGATTGTCGAGAGTGGACTTGGCCCAAAGATTGCCTGACAGCGGGAAGATTGAAGATGCTCCTGCCGTCCGGCACAATTCCCTCTCCTTGCCACATCCCCTTGCCATGTAAGAGCCAGTCAATTATTTGGCCCAAATATTTGCCACTGACTTGACATATTTCTCCACTTTACGTGGAGTGCCTGCGATGAGCACTCCACAGTCTTAGCCTGGCTTTCTGCTCCTAGTGTCTCAACCAATGTAAATAGTCAAAAGTATAAAACTTCATAAATTGATGCCTGAGACAGAGGCGGAGGAAGGGAGTGTGGCAAATGGAAAAGTGTTTGGCTTGCGATGGAAACTTTTGATTTTAAGGGATGATTGCATCTTTAAATGTGACAAGGATGATATTTTTGGGATGTCCGTCAAATTAGCGTCGGTGAGTTAGCGTCGAAACGGAACGGTGGGAAAATGGAACACGGAGACATTTTTTATATTTTATTTATTTTCTAAATAAGGCACTTAATCAAATAAAATAAAGTTTATAAATGCTAAAAAACGAATTATCTATTGTTTCTTACTCGGTTTGGGTGTATTTGACCTTTGGATCTATTAAAAAAAAGCCTTTGAAAAATCGGGTTTTCACAGATTTTCCAATATCTCGGCTCACAGGATGTGTTCCGGAATACCCGGTATGTCAGGATAAAGGATATTTATTGTAGTTTTGCCCTACAAAGTTTTATTTACTTTTAACCCACAGTTTTTGAGAAAATCGCATTACAGTGAACCAACCTCGGGTTCTGCCCCATACAAAAGAGGTCAGCAAAAATGGAAAGTCTTATAACTCCAGTTTAAGAAAGTGTTCCAACATGCACGGTATATTGGCTTACTCGGAGGAGATTAAGGAATATTTAGTGAAAATTTCATAAGATTTGAACCGCCAGTTTTTTAGAAATTCGCAATACAGTGGGTGGCATAGGTGGCATAGGTGGGCTGTTAACATACGCGCCAACTATGAAAATGGAACCAGATGTGAATCTGCAGAGAACCGGTTGCCGAACGAGACAACGGAACCATTAAAAAAATACTAGATAAGAAATATTTTATTTTAAAAAATCTTTACAATTATTATAGGTAGTGTTCCAACATGCACGGTACCTCATTCGATGCGGAAAATTAATGACTAATTTTGAATTAAATCTTCTAGCGTTTCAACCGCTGCATTTCGAGAAATTACGATTTTTCTCTTTTCCATATATCTTGATAAGACAAAATCATATCGATATGAGCACGACTCAAGCCCTATCGATGCCTGTCCCTCCAGAAAACATTTCTATTGACATTTCAAACAATAGTCATAACTATGTATGCCCAATTAACGACCTTATAATTCTAAGCAATTTGATAGGCTTTTCATCAAAATCCGTTCAGTCGTTCAGGAGATATTTGCTATTTCTCACTTATTTCATTATTGAACATATAAAACATGTGGCATCCTTGTGAAACACTAGCAACGAACGCCATGCAAAATCGACGCTAACTTTCAAAAAATCTTTACAATTATTACAGGGATTGTTCCAACATGCACGGTACCTCATTCGATGCGGAAAATTAATGACTAATTTTGAATTAAATCTTATAGCGTTTCAACCGCTGCATTTCGAGAAATTACGATTTTTCTCTTTTTTATTAGAATGTATGACACATGGTGGCATCCCTGTGAAACACTGGCGCGTACGTGATGTAAATCGACGCTAACTTTTAAAAAATCTTTACAATTATTACAGGGATTGTTCCAACATGCACGGTACCTCATTCGATGCGGAAAATTAATGACTAATTTTGAATTAAATCTTATAGCGTTTCAACCGCTGCATTTCGAGAAATTACGATTTTTCTCTTTTTTATTAGAATGTATGACACATGGTGGCATCCCTGTGAAACACTGGCGCGTACGTGATGTAAATCGACGCTAACTTTTAAAAAATCTTTACAATTATTACAGGGATTGTTCCAACATGCACGGTACCTCATTCGATGCGGAAAATTAATGACTAATTTTGAATTAAATCTTATAGCGTTTCAACCGCTGCATTTCGAGAAATTACGATTTTTCTCTTTTTTATTAGAATGTACGAAACATGGTGGCATCCCTGTGAAACACTGGCAATGTACGTGATGTAAATCGACGCTAACTTTTGTGAAAGTGTTCCAACTTGCACGGTACCTCATTCGATGCGGAAAATTAATGCCTAATTTAGAATTAAATCTTATAGCGTTTCAACCGCTGCATTTCGAAAAATTCTTCCTTTTGTCAAACTGCCAAACTGAGTGAGACACACTGGTCGGAAATCGATAGACGCGCCTCCAACGACGTATTATCGATACTATCGGTTCCCGCTAAAAATTAAATTCTTATTGACAATTTAAACAATTGGATAAATATGCATGCCAAATAAACGGCATCGCCATTCTAAGCAATTTGGTAAATGTTTCATTAAAATCCGTTCAGTCGTTCAATAGAAATCCCACTTTTTCATTTATTCCACTTAACTAACTAACCATCGATCGACGGTCTGGCAGCACCCAATTACCGGGAACCCGACATTTCACTTAAATTCGAGATAAGTCGATGAAGGCGGAGGTAAGATTTTAAAATTGATCGTTTTATTATTAATTTTAAATTAATATTTAATATTAATATTTCAGATGTCAACATATTATATTTTCTTTTCCGGTGAAGGCGGTGCTGTTTGCGGAGCTGCCCGTGGTGCAGCCCATGGGGCTGCCCGTGGTGCAGCCCGTGGTGCAGCCCGTGGTGCAGCCCGTGGTGCAGCCCGTGGGGTTGCCCGTGGTGCAGCCCGTGGGGCTGTCCGCGTTGCTGGTCGCGCTGCTGACCCCGTTGCTGGTCGCGGTGGAGGAGGCCGTGGTGGAGGAGGCCGCGGTGTTGGCCGAGGTGCTGGAGGCCTCAACCGCGTCCAGCGGGTAGCGCTGGCACATAAGGCGGCCAAAAACTGCCCGGTGGACCAACAGCGGCTGATCCGGCAGGCAGTAATGGATGCGCTCCGTCCGGCGCGGCAAATGGAGCAGCAGCAGGAGGAACAGCAGCAGCAGCAGGAGGTGCAGCAGCAGCAGCAGCAGCAGGAGGTGCAGCAGCAGCGCGTGAATGATGCGATGAACCTGCTGCAGCTAGATTAAAAATTAAAAAAAAAAAACAAATAAAAAATTAAAAAAAAAATTACATATTGTTTTTTTATTAGTTGGGATCGGGGGCGGCCGCGGTGTAGGCGGTGGAGGAGGCCGCGGTGCAGGCGGTGGAGGAGGCCGCGGTGAAATTTAGATAATCTATGTATTTTGATAAAATTCATACACGTTTTGAATATGGTTTATATAACTATAAATTTAGGAGATATACGATTTTTTCAAATAGCTCTCCAAAAAAGGGAGCAGCCAAAATTTAAAACAAAATTGCTTAGAATGGCGATGCCGTTTATTTGGCATGCATATTTATCCAATTGTTTAAATTGTCAATAAGAATTTAATTTTTAGCGGGAACCGATAGTATCGATAATACGTCGTTGGAGGCGCGTCTATCGATTTCCGACCAGTGTGTCTCACTCAGTTTGGCAGTTTGACAAAAGGAAGAATTTTTCGAAATGCAGCGGTTGAAACGCTATAAGATTTAATTCTAAATTAGGCATTAATTTTCCGCATCGAATGAGGTACCGTGCAAGTTGGAACACTTTCACAAAAGTTAGCGTCGATTTACATCACGTACATTGCCAGTGTTTCACAGGGATGCCACCATGTTTCGTACATTCAAATAAAAAAGAGAAAAATCGTAATTTCTCGAAATGCAGCGGTTGAAACGCTATAAGATTTAATTCAAAATTAGTCATTAATTTTCCGCATCGAATGAGGTACCGTGCATGTTGGAACAATCCCTGTAATAATTGTAAAGATTTTTTAAAAGTTAGCGTCGATTTACATCACGTACGCGCCAGTGTTTCACAGGGATGCCACCATGTGTCATACATTCTAATAAAAAAGAGAAAAATCGTAATTTCTCGAAATGCAGCGGTTGAAACGCTATAAGATTTAATTCAAAATTAGTCATTAATTTTCCGCATCGAATGAGGTACCGTGCATGTTGGAACAATCCCTGTAATAATTGTAAAGATTTTTTAAAAGTTAGCGTCGATTTACATCACGTACGCGCCAGTGTTTCACAGGGATGCCACCATGTGTCATACATTCTAATAAAAAAGAGAAAAATCGTAATTTCTCGAAATGCAGCGGTTGAAACGCTATAAGATTTAATTCAAAATTAGTCATTAATTTTCCGCATCGAATGAGGTACCGTGCATGTTGGAACAATCCCTGTAATAATTGTAAAGATTTTTTAAAAGTTAGCGTCGATTTACATCACGTACGCGCCAGTGTTTCACAGGGATGCCACCATGTGTCATACATTCTAATAAAAAAGAGAAAAATCGTAATTTCTCGAAATGCAGCGGTTGAAACGCTATAAGATTTAATTCAAAATTAGTCATTAATTTTCCGCATCGAATGAGGTACCGTGCATGTTGGAACAATCCCTGTAATAATTGTAAAGATTTTTTGAAAGTTAGCGTCGATTTTGCATGGCGTTCGTTGCTAGTGTTTCACAAGGATGCCACATGTCTTATATGTTCAATAATGAAATAAGTGAGAAATAGCAAATATCTCCTGAACGACTGAACGGATTTTGATGAAAAGCCTATCAAATTGCTTAGAATTATAAGGTCGTTAATTGGGCATACATAGTTATGACTATTGTTTGAAATGTCAATAGAAATGTTTTCTGGAGGGACAGGCATCGATAGGGCTTGAGTCGTGCTCATATCGATATGATTTTGTCTTATCAAGATATATGGAAAAGAGAAAAATCGTAATTTCTCGAAATGCAGCGGTTGAAACGCTAGAAGATTTAATTCAAAATTAGTCATTAATTTTCCGCATCGAATGAGGTACCGTGCATGTTGGAACACTACCTATAATAATTGTAAAGATTTTTTAAAATAAAATATTTCTTATCTAGTATTTTTTTAATGGTTCCGTTGTCTGGTTCGGCAACCGGTTCTCTGCAGATTCACATCTGGTTCCATTTTCATAGTTGGCGCGTATGTTAACAGCCCACCTATGCCACCTATGCCACCCACTGTATTGCGAATTTCTAAAAAACTGGCGGTTCAAATCTTATGAAATTTTCACTAAATATTCCTTAATCTCCTCCGAGTAAGCCAATATACCGTGCATGTTGGAACACTTTCTTAAACTGGAGTTATAAGACTTTCCATTTTTGCTGACCTCTTTTGTATGGGGCAGAACCCGAGGTTGGTTCACTGTAATGCGATTTTCTCAAAAACTGTGGGTTAAAAGTAAATAAAACTTTGTAGGGCAAAACTACAATAAATATCCTTTATCCTGACATACCGGGTATTCCGGAACACATCCTGTGAGCCGAGATATTGGAAAATCTGTGAAAACCCGATTTTTCAAAGGCTTTTTTTTAATAGATCCAAAGGTCAAATACACCCAAACCGAGTAAGAAACAATAGATAATTCGTTTTTTAGCATTTATAAACTTTATTTTATTTGATTAAGTGCCTTATTTAGAAAATAAATAAAATATAAAAAATGTCTCCGTGTTCCATTTTCCCACCGTTCCGTTTCGACGCTAACTCACCGACGCTAATTTGACGGACATATTTTTGGGGTACATTTTAAACATGTCCACTTAACGAGCAATAGGAATCTGCTTTTTTTTATAACCTAAAGATCAAATGTAGTTATTTATCATGTTTGAAATGGTAAAAGTGGAATTCCTATGGAAAACATTTGAATAATGCCTAGAAAATATTTAAATATCCATTCAAAGTTCTCAAAAGTTTAAATTTGTTAGTGCAAATCTCTGTCAAATTATCACCAAGCCCACCAATTTTTCTTTATGCATAAATATAAATGTAGAAATAATACAACTATGAAAGTGATTCCTCAATTTGGCTGCGGCTTTCAATTCATTCATAGATTTTAAATGCCAGCCACATCGCTCGTTGCCATCAAAGACGACTGTTGTCCTCCTTTGTGAGGCTTTCATTACATCCTTCGCAGGACCAGGGCCCGGGTGAATGGCCCACCTAAGGACATTTTTCCAAGCTGCGTTTTTTATGTGCCTTCCCCAGGCCGCAGCTTCATCTCCATCTGAAGCTCCCTTGAAGAAGACGACTGATATCTTGTGCATTCAACTCGGTTACTACGCACTTATCTCATCTCCGTTACTGTGCATAGAATTTTGACAGACAATTAGCAGAGGAGCGGCGGCGTTGGCAACGCTGCCAACTGTCTCTTTGACTCCCACCTCGAATGGCACCATCTTGTAGCATCGCATCCCATCCCATCCCAGAGCATATACCATCCTGGTTTCAGTTCCAGCACAGTTTTATGGGTGTTCTTCTTTTTATTGTGCTACGCATTTTCTATGACATTTTTGACGCTTACGATTTGAACATTGTCTTAATTGCTGCTTTATGATGTGTGCTCTCAAATGACACGCAGCGTTTGCCAACGTCTCCCGTGATTATGATTTAGTTCGGGAAATTGGACGTAGCGGAGGGGGAGAGGGCGCCATAAAGATTAAACCCGAGTGTAGTAACAAAGATTGTTGCTTTTGCACCCGTCAGTGGGCCATAAAACAGAGGACTCCCCCAGTCTCTCTCTTTTACCCAGTTGAGTTCGCATATCAAGTGTGAAGTTCTTTAAATATTTGCCGGCTGGCATAAAATAAAATATTTACAATGTGTAGCATGTGTGGCAATTGTCATGCCGAACGGCAGTAAACTGGTTATAACTTTGTTATAGATTTACCAACTGTCTGCCAATGAAAATGGGAAAGCCTATGACTTTGTTTCAAAGAATTTTGCATATATTTAACTGACAGGAAATAGTAAATAAATTGGAAACCATTTAAGGTTTATAACTAAGAATGTGAAATATATTGCTTAGTTTATGTTGAATCTGAAAGACAGATTGACTGTTAATAAATGTTATGTTAAAGGACGAAGTTTGAAGTAAAAAATCTAGAGAAAGTGTAAGAAAGTTTGTTAAGAAAGTGTCCCAGAAAGTCCAAGAAGTCAGTACTATTTGACACTCGAATATTTTGAAGTTTGATTGCTGCACTTTTCTTCCAAAAATACTATAGAAATAAATTAATTAAATAAATAAACTTATTTGTATACAATTTAAGAAGTCAAATGTCCAGAAAATATAATTAATTGAATAATAGCTACTTGCTTAAAATTTACTAAACATTCCCTAGACAATTTTATGCCATATTCACTCTGCCAATTTGTTGTCTCTATATCCCCTTATTCAAATCGTATTTTGCATGATTTAATCACATTTGATTCAATTTTTGCAACTAGCAAAATGCGAGAAGATTGATTGGCTCCACTGAATGCAAAAATTCAATCTGCGCGAGTCCTGGCGCTGCTACGCCACTCTCAAAGGACTCGCACTGAGGCAACACACAGACAGACAAAGTATTTCCATATTTACGCAAATGAACGACTTGGACAGGGTCAGGGGATTCGGGCTGCGATGCGGATTGGATGTGGAGCCGAATGGTTCCAGTCAATTACCCGCAGCGCATGCATCTAAATCAAAGGCCACGAAGGCAATCTCCCGGGCTTAGCAGAGCCGGAATCCGGAATCCGGAATCCGGAGTTCGGAGTCCCCCAGTTCCGAGTCTCGAGCACATTCCTCACCTGCTCGTATCTCTGGCAAATTTATAGAAACAATTTATATTTACGTACCCGAACCGGGGATATATATTTGTGCATTTGTATTCGCATGAAAAAGTCGTATATTTAAAATTTGCATTTCAACATAAAATTATTTGGGAAGATTTTAATGACAAATTATGGCCGCGTAAATTATGGTGGTTGGGTTGGGTTCGGTTGGGTTGGCTTGCCGCCAAAGCTGCCGGTGTTCGCTTTCCACCTTCTATTTATATTTATATTTATATGGCCAGGCACACCGCCCAGCCAGCCCACACACACCGTGGCACCCGCCCACGTCGCCAAAATGGCAATAAAAATATTTCGCTACAGATCTTATTCAGCTTTATTTCGCCATTTTTATTTGTTTTCGTGTCGGAGTTATGTGTGTATGTGCATCTGTATTAGTCCCGGGGAGAGACAGGACCCCTCCTGGCTTTGTTATATTTGTTTTTCTTTTATATTTTTTTTTTGTCTTATACATTTTCCAGCGACGCGTCGCCGGCGAAAAACCTCTTTTATATGTATGCTCCGTATCTTTCCGCTTGCCTGGCACTTATCCCGCATCCTGGGTCCTGAGTCCTGAATCCCGAATCCCAAGAACCGAGAACCGGAATCCTGCTGGTGCAGAGTCCTGCCGGATGCCTTCGTGTTTGCAGCAGGAAGCCAGGCCGTGTTCACCTTGCGATTTGTTTTTAAAAGCCGCTCAGCTGTGGCTCAAACAACTTTCTGTTGGCTGCCTTTGTTAAAACAATAAAATTATTATTATTGCTCCACATGTTGGAATTCGAGGACTTAAAATGTTGTTTCGCTTCCATCCCGCCTTTGGCTCCTTGGCCATCCGAGACCCGACTCCTTCTCTGTCTGCCTCTTATGCTGCTCCGCCATAATCATCGTCCATCATTCTTTGGACTCGTTCCTGGGGGAATTTGTCATGCAATTTAATTTTTTTCCTCTGCCCGTTTCTTTTTGTACCGTTCAGCAACAATTTTATGTCATTTGTTGATTGTGTAAATTTCACGTTTATGAAGGATGAATCGCAATCCCATCCCGATCCCACTCGAATCCCATCCCAGTTCCCTTCATCCGCGCATTCGAAAGGTGCTAAAGGATTTTATGTTCGGCCTAACCATGGCTTATTTGCGTTTTTAGTAGCCCCGCCAGCTACTTATGGCCGCGATGTCCTCTCTCCCGACTTGGCTACATAAAAAATGATTTACTATATGGCGGGTCTCCCTTTATGACAAGTCGTAAATTGCATTTTATGTCGCATGGTGGCGGGCTTTTTGTCTTGTCCGACTTTCCGACCTTCCTTCCCTTGGCTTTTGGCGCTCGCACTTTTATTCGTTTGTATATTTGTTAATTAAGATTGAGAACGATGTGCGGCAACTGCAGCCAGAAATGGCCAATTATGCAGCGTGTTTGCATCTGTATCTGCATTCGCATTCGCATTTGCATTTGCAATTTCAGCAGCAACTATGCCAACTGCAACTAGCCAAGTCGGACTAATCCGCGACCTTTCTTAGCCTCGTGTTCTGTGGAGCTGGCAGCTTGCTTATTTTAATTAGACTCCTGCCCAGGATCTGGGAGGGATAAGAAAAGGAATGGCAGCAGGGGCGAGGGTTCTAAATACTTTCACGGGGGGTTTCCCCATTAAAATTACTCAGTAATGCCACAGATATTGCGGTTAACCGCAGGAACTCAAAAGTTTCCAGCTGGGCAGAAGGGAGTTTAAGCCAAAGAAATAGTTAAAAACTATATATTTTTTACTCTTAAAATAAGTACAAATTAACTAAACAGTTGTACTTTTCCATATGTCACGATCCCCTCTGGCTTTGCCACTGGCCAAGAGCTAATGGGCTGCCTTGCGCTGCGGAAATAGAATCTCCTTGAGGGGTCCTCCAGTGCCATGTAGCATGCAGCATGCACCTTAGAGCCATCCTCCTTTGCCACGCCCACTTGCAGCATGTCCTTAGATGCAGGTACGCGTAAGCATTTGCCTTTGCCTCTGAATTTGTATCTTCTTGTGCTTGTGCCTCTGTTTTTCCAGCTGCATCTGCATCCGAATCTGTAACTGGGCTTCTTCGAGGATGCAGCGGTGAAGGCGGCGGCGGCTTCTGTTGCTCGCCGACGCCTGCCTGCCTGCCTGCTTATGGAAAATGGGAAATAGAAATGCAAAATGCCAGCAAAAAAAGCCCTGCTTGCTGCTGCCTGCTGCCAAGTAGCCAAACAGCCAAACAGCCAAGAGATTACGAAACGTGTCACAAGTGCAGTCTGCACCTTTTTGAAGTTATGTTTAGAATGGCAGCGGACTCGGTGCGCCGCCTAATGAGTGGAATTAGAATTTCACATATGGCAAAAAAGTCACGTTTTGTGAAATTAATGATTTGGGGCGACGGCGTCATCCTCTCATTGCCTCTGACTGACACTTGACGTGTCCACAACACTTGCAATTGGCCCCCACCTGGCAGGAAAAAAAGCCCAGACAATCGAAAGAAAATCTTAAATTAAAGGTAAAAGAATCGTAGAGAAGATCTTGAGGAATTAATAATTTAAATAACAAATAAAATCTGAATATATTTGGTAAATTTTAATTCTTTCAATGCGTCTTACGGTCCTTTGGCACCGAATAGTTTGCACTTCCACCAGCTACAGTTGCATCTGCCTACCCAGGACTAATTCTTGGCATTGTCTCATCTCTTTAAAGCTGTGCATTTTCCTTTTATGGGTGCTCGTTCACGGTGTCTGTTCAGGTTAGTTATTTACGACTAAAAGAAAATTGAATAGCCATAAAAAACACTGTTTATTGTGGGCAAATTTATTGAACCAACGTGTCCGCAATAAAGAAGCGTTGAAATCAAAGACCAAATTAGATCATATTAAACCCTAATTTGGCTCTCCGACAGATCGAGCCAAACCGGAAACCCGGCGAATGTCAAAACTTGTCCCATACATAACAATGAGAGCCATAAATTTATAATCTGCCTACTCTGCTCCGTTTCATAGCCCTTTAATGACGAAGTGCGATCATAAATTTTAATTCTGTGAGCAAAGTCAAGCTTGAAACCTGATTGGATGTAATCTCAATTAAAAAAGATCCGATTGGATTTGGTTATTAATTCCGTGGCCTTTGGGTGTTTTGGTTGAAATATAAGTGAACACAAAGATGGAATGATTCAATCAAGGTGTTATATGTTTTTGTATTTATTTTTGACTTAATTGATTGTAAATATTGCTAGACAATGTTAAACACATAGAATAAAGTATCTAATTTGCAAATGGTTTAAAGAACAAATTGATTAAGCTGATACCTATAGATTAAGTTATCTCACACAAAATAAACTCAGAACTCCTTTGTCAACTTGACCCAAATTCCACAACTTGCTTTTTATTTTAATGTATATATTTAATTTAGAAGTTTCCCACTCAAACACTCCTAATCTAGCCGTTTGCGATCAGACGAATAAATCCACTTTCGTGTCACATGTCGGAATCAATTTCTAATAAATAGTGTGTTTCTTCTGATTAAAACTATTCGGAATCTATCTATTAGATACACATGCTCGTGAGTGGCTCGGCGACACGCACACATGCCGCCGAATGGAGAAATATGAGTATGCAAATAAGCTTAAAGCGCACAATCGCAATCAGAAACCGACAAGAACAATGACTAACGTAGCGGTAAAGTGTTTAGACACGCAATGTCAATAAAGTATCTTATCTGGCGAACGAGCATTGGGCGGGCGATGGATACGGATACGATACTCGACTCGCTCTCATTCTAATTCCCATTCTAGTAGTTCCGAATCTCCGGGACTCATATAAGGCACGACACCGTGTCATAGACAATTTTTTGTATTCTTTTTTCCTGTTTCCATTTTTTGTTGTTGTTGTTAGAGGAGCGGGACACGGGCCCATTCAATAATGCGTGCCTACGAATTCTGATTATACATATATCGCACGGGTCGAGCTCCAAACAAAAACCAAAACAATGTCAAAGGGTTTGGTTTCTGTTGCGGGCAGTCGACCTAAGCTGGGAGTTTGAGTGGTGCACTTGGGAAAAAATTTATATAAAATATAGAATAGTATTTGGATCTAGAATTTATAAATAATAAATACCTTTTAAATAAAGAAATTAACTGTAGTTAATTATGCTTTATTTTACTTTATAATCAATCCTTGAATGTTTTTGTTAAGATCCCAGTGCATTCTGGTATTTCTGTGAGTGGAGGTGCGCTTGTGTTTGTGGCAGTGATCTTTGCATGTTTGAAAAACATTTTAGCATTCAGGGCGTGGCAAGTGCGTGGCGGACAGGACAGCCAGCCATTCCGACAGACAGACAGAACTACGGTCATATAGCATATAGCACATATAGCGGATAGGGAGACGAGGGAGAGGCGAATTCACTGGTGGATAGACAGACGGCGGGTCGAAAATTGCAAATTGAAATGTTACCGTTAAGCACGTATTAGGACCATGGCCAGGGGCATGTGTGTGGATTTGTGTGTTTGCAGCGATAAATCGATGCGATGCGAAGCGATGCGATGTATAGATTTTACCGGGATCCAATCCACATCCACTTCCACTCGAGGCCAAAGCAGAATCAGTCCCCATAAACGTTAATGAGCCGCAGCACGGCAACGTTTCAGATACGCGTACACAGTAAACAAATAGGTAATGCTTGAATAAGAAGATTTTATCAAATCATTTTAAGGTGTTCATTAAACTTAATATTATTTAATGGTATGGAATTGAACCTCTTATTTGTGGGTATGGGAAATCGATGAAAGGTAAGAAAACGAGCCATAAAACAGATACATAACTAAATTAAATGGTGTAATTATTAGAAGAAATAAATACTCTTCATTTGAACTTTGAATCCTTAAATCATCATTATCATTCATATAAGCTTTTTCTTACTGTGCAGTAGTTACAGTTCCTCTAAAAGAACTCAACCACCCGAGGTGGAGCAAGGTCAACTTTAGTCAAGGCTCTGAGGAACTTACTCCGCCGTCATAAACACAAACACACAACGCCGCCGCCGACGATTCTGTAATTCATTGGAACGTGTGATTCCCATGCTAATTGATGGCATGTTTATGGATTGGTTGTCCTCCTACAAGGCGGGATCTTGTAAGCGAGTGCTCGCCATTGATATGCAAATTTTAATGGGCAAATAATCGCATGTATCTGGCTTGTAACAGGCTAATAAATTGATTAAATTCTTCGGCTTTTATTAGGAAGTTGTCATTAAGTCATCAGTGCGATGCTGCCATTAATTGCTGCCTTCGACAAGCAATTCGTTAGCGACAGAAACCGACAAAAAAGCCATGAGAACAACAAAAACAAAGCCCACATTTGGCATACACTCCGTATGTAAATTAGCCAGAAAGCCAAAGTCGCAGACACTCCTCCCAGCGATTGGTATAATAAATGTTGGAGTCGCTCGAAACACATGTAAGGCATGTGGAAATGGGATTTTAAACGCTCGAGCCCAAGTGGCTGACGCTTCTGCCCCCCGGCTCCGGTTTTGCATACCCGAGATACGGATACGGATACCCCAGTCCGACCCGACTCAGGAGTATCTGATGATGGGACTAGGAGACTGAGAGACCGAGACCCATGACGAATGCCCGGCAAATGCAAATGCGAATGCTATACACAATGGACTCCAGTTTCCTAGGAATCGGTTCCAAAGTATCGCTTGCAGTTGTTCTATTCAAGCACGCGATCCATTACCGCCAGGAGATGTAGTATCTGTGTGGCAATGTATCTGTGTATCTGTGCATCTGCCTTGCCACGTATCTGGCCATCTCGCAGTGCGGTTTGTTTACGTCGCTATTTTTACATTGCATCCCGCATAACTTCTTTCAATTCCAAACATTCCGTGTATTTCTTCTTAATTTGCTCGTTGCTCTTCTTTTTATTGAACAGCTCCCCCCGAAAGTCATGGAATATTTATTGTCGATATGACCACACCTATTTTATGGGCTAGCTCCCGATTCCCGATTCTTGGTCGGTGCCAAAAATAGCCACAAATCCCTGGTGCTAAGTCCAAAATAAAAGAAGAAGCCAGTCGTCGATGGGAAGTGGGGAATGTGACTGCGGCTAGATAGGTATTTGTCCACGGAAAGAATATGTTTTTAATTTCATGAAATTAATTTATTTAATCGCTGTAGATAATTGTTATTATTTATTATAATTAATATGTTTAATTTAAGGACAAAATATATATTTTATTTTATTTAAATGAACAAAATGAAAGCTAATACAGTTTCTAGACATCAAACACCCTCTTAAATTGCACCTTAAATTTTCTGAATGAGATATAATTTAATAAATATATAAATGTATACATTTAATATAGTTTCTTTTCTTCCTGTGCACCTCATGAGGTAGCCAGGAGTGGGCGGTGGTGGGTGTCCGTCTGGGACTGGGACCTGAGTGCACTGCCATCTCACTTGAGAATTCTCACACCTCGTGGCTGTCAGTTTGGGTTTTTCGGGAGTTTCTCTGGAGTTTTTCGGCTGCTGATTCCGGGAGTCAGTTTAGGCGCATCCACGTGCCAGGCTTTTGATCTGTTTAGCATTCCGTGGCACATCGGAAAGTCGTAACTATTGACAAGATCTGGAGCACCAACAAACGGGAGAGAAATTGCCGGAGGCGAATGCATTTCGATTCGTTACGTTTCGGGCGGCACTCGTGTATTTGTTTGCATTAATTTGTATATGTTACTTTAACGATTTAATGCCCAGCATGGCACCGACCCGACGCAGATTCCGGGGAATGGATACGGGAATGGGAATGGAAATGGGGCTGGAGGAGCAGTCGTACTTGGAGGAGGAGTAGGAGCTGGAAATGGGCACCCAATGGAGTTCGATCCCCATTCCCAGGTGATTGCACTCGTTGAGGATTTCTCCCCTTCTCCGGACTGTCTGTCTCTCTGGGCTTTCTGGCTTTTCTTACTACTTCCTTTCCATATCAAATTGTGTGGATATTGCGCATCAATCACTTGATAAAGAACAACAGCGGCGCACTCGTATGATGAATAACATCTGCCCCGATCCGGATCCGAATTAAGGCGCAATGTTCCGCCGCAAATATATGTATATATCGATATATCTATATATGGTTTGTATGTGTGCTTTGTACGGGGGTTTATGGAAATCCACTTGAAAAGCCACACCGACTTATGGACTTGTTCCGTCAAAGAATAAACACATTGATTGATAAGTGAATAATTCTGGCGAGCAAATATTGTTCGATTTAATTAATTTCCCATTTCCCGGGCAAGGGGAATATTATTCATCCCGCAGACATCCATTTCCCGTTCGGCAAAAATATTTGGTTTGGCTTTAATTCGGAAAACTGTGTGAGATGAAATTCTGAATGTCTAAATAAAGTTTGAAATCTGTTCAAAAGGAATTTTAAATAAATGGTTCCAAATAACACTATATCATGTAAAGGCTTTTAACGTATTTCTGTATGATTTATGTAGGTTTTTGATAAAGATTTAAAATATATTTTGTCTATATATATAAACCCTTTAAATGATTTCGATTATACAGAAAATAATCTCACGATGAATCAATGAATTTTAATTGTTGATCATAAAATAATAGTAAATCTTAAAGCGTTATCATTTCGCTTATAAATAAAAGTTAATGGTGAATAAGCATTCTTCTTTTTGTATCTGTTTGTATAATTTTGTATAGGTCAACAGAATGCTTAATAAGCTGGCCAAAAACCTGATTTTCAACGAATAAATGTGTGTCTTGTTCTGAAGTAATATTATAATTATACCTGTCGCATTTGTATTGTATTTGACTTTTTGCATAACATTTTGTTATAATTGTATTTTAATTTGGCAAAGATGACAGACCATATTAAGAATTGTATATAATTGAATCATCTCATATAAAAATATAATAGAAAATACTAAATATTTTAATTATTTTAAATGAAGTGCAGAGTAAGCGGGGAATTTAAGTAAAGTGTAGATTTTTCTTTGTTAGAAAGTCTAAATAAATAAATAAATCTATTTGAAAGACCAAGTAAATATTTCTTTTTGCAGGAATTGTGTCAATTTTCCACATTTTATCCTATTATATAATATATGTTTTAAGATAATAGAATATATAAGAATCTACCATTAAAATGGGAAAATATTACCATTAAATTCTTGGCATGTTTTTGAGATCGAGATTTAAGGCTTCATTTATTTTTAACTTATATAAAAACTCTCTAAAAGATTCTAGTTTCCAGCTTAACCTATCCAATTTTGTTAATAATTAACCAGTGAGATCTTGGCCAAGGCAAAGCCAGCTTGAAGATTCTTTTGGCTAAGCAATTATTCATCTGTTAAGCGGCAAGTATCTGTATCTGAGGGATATGTACGCGGCATAGGACATCGTGTAATCGTGTCTAGCTCTAATTACTTTTACAGCGACAACTTTTATCGCCCATCGCAGCGAATATCTGTCGTTTGAGGGGCAATCTTCACGCATAAATAAGCGCAGAGTTCAGTGGAGAGGGGACAGGCGGAAAGTGGAAAGCGGGAAACGGCCAAATTTGTCAATCGAAATTTTCCCGCAGCGAGGAAGAGTGTGTAGTTTGTCCGAACATACGATATGGGGGCAATGTTAACATTAACATAGCTCCCCACCGAATATCGTAAGCCAAGTTTCGTGCCTGCCGTCTCTTTGGCATCGCTCTTGCATTCGTTTTCGAACTCGCTCGCCTGCTGGCTCCATCGTTTTCGAACTCGGCGCGATTCGAAGTGAAATCAAAGCATCTACGAGCTCGCTGACGACGACGTATCCAGTAGATACGCGAACTCATAACGGTACACATGTTGCTATCGGAAAACGCGAGCGGCCCAAGTGGAAATGTAGCCCAATCCGTTCGCTTCAGGCTTTCCATTTAAAGCGCTCCTCTCGCACACGCACACACACCCGTACGTCGTACACCGCACACAAGCACATAAACACCCACAAGGGTTCTCGGCGCTCGTACTCGAGCACGCACCACTACGGACGCAAGTGCACGGTGCTCGTGTATCAGTGTATCTCGGTGTGAGTATCTGAGCCGAGCGGCAGCGCTAAGGCGCTGAGGTGTTTGCCATTGTGTTCAGATACAGGATTTAGTGGCCAAGTGCTTAATAAAAGCATCGTAAAGGCACGGGGCCGGCCGCAGGCCCATCGATATCGATGGCGAAGTGATAAATGCAAATTATCTTTAATCAAACGTAGCCCCAAAAATGCTAAAAGTGTGCCGGAGAAGCCGGCAGTCAGCTCGCAATTCTCATGGAAACTCAACAAAAAAAATATATGCAAACTAACTGAAATGAATATATCAAAGAAACAGCACATAAATAACAAAATGTATAATAAAATCGTGTTTAGCTAAACTGTGCCTCAAGCCCAAGTGTTATTGTTATTGCCCCGAAAAAGTGATCAAAGCCATTGAAATACATTTTAAACGATTAAATCGTTAAAAAACAATTGCCTAACAACCTAAGAAACCAATAAAATGATTGAATAATTCCACGAAATTGTTGATTGGTTCCCAGAAAGATACAAATTGATAAGATACATCTTATGAAATTAACAAAAATATCAAGGCAATTGCATTGTTAGATACATAGTTATAAAAATTATAAACTTTACTGCCAAGTCAATTTAAGAACATAATTGCCAAATGATTAACCACTAATTACAAGCTGCCAATATCTATGCAATTATATTCTTTTAAACCTTCAAAATTACCCAAGAATTTAAATTATATTTCAAGTTCTTAAAGTCTCTGTAAAATCAAGTTTAAGTCCAACTACCAACTAGCTGGCATTTTCCACAAAAGTTTTCACAAACTTCAATGAAAACGTTCAAGAGAATGTTTACAAATTCTATACAAATAAAACCGCAATGCAATTGCCATGACTGACATTCAAACAGGAATAATTAAACAAACACAAATCAAAATAAAAATAGTAAAGCGCTTAAAGTGCACAGACTGAAGCCTTGAGGATTACCCCAAAAAAATATATATATTTAAAAGAATCGTATGAAAATGCAGAGCGACTGAAATAGCAACAAACGTTGCCGTGGCTGACTTTGAAAATCGGCTTCATGCCACTCCACTCCAGTTGCCAGCACTTTAGTGGCTCTCCACTTGGAGGAACGGAGTAAAAGAGACGGACCAGGGAGGGGAGTGGAGGAGCAGGAGCAGGAGGACTCTCCACTTGCTGCTCGGTTTGCGGTGCCGTGCCTCGAGCTCGTCGATAATTGGAATTTACGACTGTGGCATAAAAAAGGAACCGGCAGAATACTGGCTGCAAGGATATGGCGGCCTCCGCTCGTCTCTGTTGTTTGGTGACTCGTGTCGGAGTCCCATCCCTTCCTCCTCCTGAGTCCCGAATCCACTCTTGCTCCCTGAACAGCCCTCCGATAGTCGGGTGCCGTGTAAATATTTTTTTGTCGTCGCTCCGTGTGCGGTTCAATTGGCCCTGTCAGTGGCAGGCGCGCTGATTTGTTATGGTAATAGTTGTCACAACGAGAGGAGACTCGAGAGATCCTCGCTCGGCACTTGATTACACTTGGCCACAATAGTTGGCGTTGGCATAGTGGAATGGTGGAACGAAGTCAAAACTAAATGAAACCGTAAATCAGGGCCAATTAGGCAGGCAATCGGTTGCCAGTTTCTAAAAGTGTCTCTTCCGGTTACCTCACAGATTCATCTCAGACGGCGTGTCTGCTCATTAGAAGAAGCTCGCCAGAAACTGGCTCAGAGCAAAGAACAGTCGGAGTCCCAGGCAAACCAAGTCAAACAAAGCAGAAGCAACGCCTAACCGATGGCCAATAAAAACAACATGGAATATTGAATGAAATCGGCCGGCATATATGCACATACATTAGCAGGTGAGTTATCTCCGCTGGCTGCTTATTTCCCTCAAAATTTATGCTCGTGCATATCTGCATAATCGCAAATTAAGCTACATAATTAATAAGCCAGGAGCCCGGGCCCCGAGTCCGAGCCTCAACCCGAGTTCGAGCCTCTTCGCTGTCACTTGGCGTTGATGTAGCACTTTGGGGAGCTATCAACTGCCTTTTGCCGGGCTCATCTCGGCCTTTTACCAGATTTTGCCTTTGCCTTCGGCTGCTGGCCATCTTTTTACACACAGTTATCGGGTATATTTATATATATACATTCAAGGTGTACCCTGTTCCGTGTGTATCTGTGTACGTGCCACTGCTTTCCGAAAAGTATCGATGTCTGTAATCTTAATTAGCAACACCACAGCAACCGGCAACAGAGACAACATCGGTAGGCCAGCAGCGTGGCCCGGGCCCACAAACATCTTTTAGCATTTCAAGCGCGGCGTATCCGTTTGTCTTTCCACTCTAAGAAATGTGGTCCTTCAAAATGTGGGAATGCTTTCAGTAAAAAGTTGGTGTTTTTGTTTTTAATATTCGAGAAAATCTGCCTTGAAGCAGCCACGTTTTTCTGAGAATGGAGTTAATAACAAAAAAGTTTAGATGCTAATTTTTTTTATTATTGCTTAGATTTGCTGGAAATTTAAATAGAAGGTGGATGGTCTTATGTATATTATTATATAAAACATGTGTTATATTTCGTATTATAATTTGTTTTTTTTTTTTTTTGTTTAAAAGTTTAATAATGAGATGTAGTCAATGAATGGGAAGTTTTCTAATTAATTCCTAGGTTGTGTTTAACTTTGCATATTTCATTATCTAATATATGGGAATATATATTTAATAATTATTATAAAATACGTATTTCAATACAATAAATAACATTTTAATTTGTATAAAATGTAATAATAAGCACAATCCTCAGACGGCACACGGAATAAGCACCTTTACCTCCCAAATTTAATCTTAAATACATTTAGGCTTATTTTCTTGAATTGAAAACCCTTTTTCATTTATATTTGTATATTTTTCCAAGTGTGGTGCTTTTTTCTGGGTGTTTCTCACAAAAAATCACATTACATCGAAAGCCGAAACCGGTTTCGGTTGATTTCTTGTCATATTTCGTGTAGTAGAAGCCAAAGGTGTTTTGTACAAATGGCCAGCAAACTAAACAAACTAAAGTTGCCGGCCAGCCAGTAACCGGCTGCCCATCAAAGAGTTATTTATACTTATTAATGCCAACGATGAGTGCGAGGGGTCCAAGTCACCCCAGTCCCCCCTGCTCGCACTAGTTCGATGGGGTATGCAAATGCAAATATCTTTGATCTGCTTTCAGGCTGAAAAATTCGCACCTTCATGTGCGAACAAAGCGCCCATGGGGAATGCTTTGGGAGGAGTGCATACGAAATCAAGTTTACGACTTTTCTCGGGAGGATGGAGGATGGGGTTCGCGGTCATGAGCCTGGGGAGGCTACTCAGTTTAATTGCGTCCATTAGAAAGCGCTTAGCGTCTTTGAGTGGCACCAGCCAGCGGACGGAAATTGAAATTACAGGTGTAAAAGTATAAATTCCTGTTTACGCAGATGTCCGGGGCTTAGTTGGCCTTTTAAATTTTCAACTTTAATGCGACACCTTCCAATCAAACAATCAATCGGAAAAGCGCTTTGTTTGGCTTTTCAGCTGCTTTTTGTCCGGGCTGGAAATATTATTTCATTATTTGTAACGTAAAATCGAAATAAATAATTAATAAATCAACGCATCTATTGTTTATTCTATGCGGCAATAAAAACAGATAAAAGCTAATGAATTTTAAACAGTGAGGAATTCAAGTTCACTCAGATAACCGGTTCTTGTTTTAGTTTTTTTTACTCTGTGGGGTCAGTTTGTCAGCATTCAAAATATTTGGCTGGTAATAACCAAAAGTGGCTAACAAAGGGAATGGAGAGCCCCAACAAAGAGCCTACAGATACCCTTGGAAGTCCATCAAAATCAAAATATAGGTAGGTAGTTGGGTGATTTAAAAGATACATTTAATTAGCGGAGCAGCTGATTGATATGGCAGCATTTTAATTTAATATTGAATGTTATCTAAATTGAAGAGGGGTTTGTAAGACTCTACGTTTGTTTTTAAATCCAGTAAAAAGCTACAGAAATAGATGATTGATGAGACAGAATATTATTTCATTTTTTGAATGTTATCTAAATTACTTAAAGAGCTGTAGGTTCCCATTGAAAGCATCATACCCTTCCCGATCAGGGTATGCCCTTTGTGAACCCATCCCTATGCTCTTTGGTCTGTTTTTGTATCTCAAGTCTTTGGGCCAAGTGTTTGGGTATCACATTCATAGGCAAATTGTGCGCATATTTATGAGCAGCTCTTTTCCGCGACGGGGGGAAATGGAATATCGTAATAATTAATTAAGTTATAACATTAAATGGCCATAAAGGGGCATTAGGCCCATAACTTTGAGTGGACATATGAGCATGAGCCACGGCTGGAATCTCAGAAATTCGTTACTGCCAGACCCATAACTCTTTCGGCTTTGTTATCGGCGGATCTGGGATCCGAACTGGCCATTGGCTCTGTCGCATTCCGGCCATCATCATCATCATCTTTTACGACTGTGACTGGCCAATCACTACCACTACTTTCTTGGCCACAATCCGCACAACTAACTCAGCTTTTCTCGCCCTGTCAGTTTTGATTTTCGGTTTTTGGCCATGTCAGCCATGTGCCAAACAAATGACTTCACATTTTTAAAGATATGTATTACGTTGACAAGCCCCTCCGCAAATTGAGTGAGGTGACCGCAAAAATGCGTCATGAATTCCAACCTGGCTGAGAGTCATGAATACTTCTGGAAGCTGGCAGATGCAGCGCTGATTACCGGCGAATAAAACTATTAGTTACACTCAAGCGCCTCGCTAGGAGACTCTGCCTGACTCTATAAAAATCGCGAAAATGTGTGGGACGTGTTGATCCCGGAACGTATTGTTCTCTTAAATACTTTTGATTTATTAGCGAAATGAATGGCACTGACAGCGGTTATTAATTGTGGCCAGCCAGACAATGGACACGTTTACCAAAAAAAATCAACTGTATTTATTTAAATTTATGCCCTTGAAGCTGACCACCAATCGGTTTCATCAATTGAAGCCTTTTACAGATATGAAAAGCGAACTTCAGGCGCCCTGAAGTATGCTTCGTAAGGCGCTTTCATTGCAAATTGAGTATTCAAAATGCGGGCTTATTAATGCTTAGATTCGTATCTTGATTGCTTTCCTCACAAGCACATCCCCAGTGTCTCAGCTGAAACTCTTATCTCTGAAGCTAGTCTGGGCTAGAAATATGACATTATAAGCCATCAGCATTTATGAGCCTCTTTCAAATTTAAAAGCTCTCCTCTCACAAATGTAGTTTTCTGGATTTGTGCAACTAAATTCCCTTCGGAATTTTTGAAATATCTCCGGCCTCAAACTTTTAAAGCAAACTTAATTGTATTATATTTGGAAAGCAACTTTACAAATTCATATTCATGCACTTTCTGCCCCTGGTTTGCAAGTTTATTAGATTCATTAGTGACAGGCAAGGAATTTACAAATATTTTCGGTAACCAAGCATTTGATATGGCTACAGGAGAGCCAAAAATAAAACTACAAAGGGAAAGGAGAATGTAATTTAAGTATGTTGTAAGCAAGAATTTCTAAAATAACTTACAATGTTTCATATTTTCTTGATGGCCATAAAAGGGATTTAAAGGGGTTTGCAGGAGCAGAGGAGGGTTTATGGAAGCCAAGGAAGATTTTTAAAAACATAAGAGAAAATATTTTCTCAAGTGCTTGAAGTTTGACTTATATTTTTTATGAATATTTATTCTTTAAACATATTAAAGAATTAATTAAGGAGCCAAAAGAAAGTGTTGATTTAGTAGATAAGCTTTTATAAAGGTTTCCTTGATTTTATTAAACGAAAGCATATAATTCTTCATTAATATTAGCAGTTGAGTTGAAGTAACTTAACCTTTCTGATGTATTTTTTAATTTAAAGCATACTTTTTATTTCATTGTCTAATAACTTTCTTTTATTGTGCAGCCAATCATCCCAGTTTTCCCCTAAAGCCTAAAGTATGGATGAAAATGCTTTGAGCTATCGATGGCTATGAAAAGGGCCAAAGGAATAGTCCCAGCAAGCGACACGTTTGAATAAAGAGAAAGCGAAAACCATGCATCACGAGGAATCATCGTTTCAAGGATTTTACTGCCATCGGATTGAGAGATTGGATGTGCACGAGCTGGAGCAGGAGCAGGAGGATCGAGGGACCCATTCCCCAAAGAGAAGAGCTAAAGCCACATCCCATACATACCAATACACCTGTTCCAAGGCGTGGAGGCATTTGCTTCTACCCCTGCTAATGCTGACAGGTATTGTCCAGGCACTGGGCACTTACATTGAACAGGATGAGCTCATGCAGAATCTGGATCGTCCGGTTCCATTGACCACCGTGCAGGGCGTCCTGGGGCGCCAGGCAATGCTGCCCTGTGACATCTCGCCGCAGGAGCGGGATGACGCCGTTTACATGGTGCTCTGGTTCCGCGAGGGAGATGGTGAACCTATTTACAAGTAAGTACACCATATGTACATATATTTATTTAATATTTTGTCGAATTTAAGGACGTTACTTAAACTATATTTTGTGTTAAAAATATTTAATCATAATCTATCTTTTACAGTTTCGATGTCCGTGGCCGCCAGTTCGGTCAGGCTCGTCTGTGGTCCTCACCCTCAGCCTTTGGCAGCCGCGCCCACTTTAGCAGCACCACCCATCCCGCCCAGCTGAAGATCGACAATATCCGCATCGAGGACGAGGGCGTCTACCGGTGTCGCGTCGACTTCCGCAACTCGCCAACGCGAAATCTGAAGATCAACCTCACTGTCATCGTGCCGCCAGACAGACCCATCATCTATGGTCAGAACAGGCACGAGAAGGCGGGAAATGTGGAGTCCTTCAACGAGGGCAACGACATTGTTCTGACCTGCGAAGTCTCAGGCGGTAAGGGAATGTCCTCTTGGGCTTTTCATATAAAATAAACCTTGGTTTTATCTATAAGTCTAAGGGAACTTATAGTAGTATAGTTCTTTCTTTAAAATTATTCTACGTTTATATCCCCAAACACAGTCTTTTCATAAAAGTTCCTCTTTAAATTCGAATCGAATAGACAACCTGTTGAGAGCTTTAATCTTCTTAGGTTACATTTTTAAAAACAATCATTAAAATCCTCTGCGAAAAGTTTCAAGGAGTCCTGCATTTCAAGGAGCAGGCTCTGTCAATTAAAAGATTACAGAAAAGTTTTTCGTTAACTTTCGAATGCAAGGGTTGCCTTTTCGCTGCTCAAAAGTTGTAAATGCTTAAATTTTAAATTGCCAAACCCTCATTTACTGTTTCAGTTAGCATCCAATTTGTTAGGGCCCTCAAATTCGTGTTAGATACTTCCTTGGTGAATTATTTATTTTTTGTTATTTATTTATCTGCATTTATGAATTATTTATCCCGCCGAAATCCAGGTCGCCCGCGACCCAATGTCACGTGGTACTTGGACAACACGGCCATTGACGAGTCCTTTGAGCAGCGGGTCGATGGGAAGACTGTGAACCACCTGTCCTACCCCAACGTGGGGCGGCAGCACCTCAATTCCCGGCTGATGTGCGTGGCCAGCAACACGAACCTGACGCCGCCCAACAACAAGGTCGTCGTCCTGGACGTCAATTGTAAGCAAAGGGATGCCAAGAATGTTTGAGGAATTACCACTAATTACCTATTATCTTCACCAGTGAAACCCATGGCAGTGCACATCCTCACCAAGGATCGGTTCGTGTCCGCGGATCGCACCTATGATGTGGAGTGCAAGAGCTCCGGATCGAAGCCGCCGGCGCTCATCACGTGGTGGAAGGGCAGCAAGCAGCTGAAGAAGCTCACCAAGAACGTAAGTTTGGGCGGAGGGATAAGCACGGTAACGGTCATGGCCACGGGCACGGGCCAAACCAAACTAAACTCATAATAAATGCGCAAAGTCCCGAACTCATTAATTAAATACAAATTAATATTGTGTACTGTGTGCGTCGCTTATAATTGCCACAAATTTCCTTTCCATTTTCGCTTATGTATTTGCCTTGGCCTTGGTCCTTGGTTCCTTGGCTCCCTGATTCCTTGGCTCCTCGTCTCCTTGGCCCTCGGTTCCGTTCTATTTCGTAGCGCTGCGTTACTTTCGACCCGCTTCCGTTTCATTATTCATTTCCTAATGGACTCTGTTTGCGTTTCTTTTTTAGTTTAATGAACCCGATAATCAATCTCTAAGTATCCTGACGTTTACGCCCGGACGCGAGGACGATGGCAAATATTTAACATGTCGGGCAGAAAATCAATTCATCGACGGCAGCGCCATCGAGGACAAATGGCGACTCATTGTCCATTGTAAGGAAATCCCCGTAACCGCTGCCTCAGCGAGAGGGTGAAGCCTAATTGCAAAAAAATCGCTTTTCCTTTCTCGCTTCTCGATTTTCGTTTTCATTTTCGTTTTCTGTTCTATTTTTTTTTTGTTATGTGCCAACAGACCAGCCCACCACAACGCTCAAGATTGGCTCCTCGCTGAATCCCGATGACATCAAGGAAGGCGACGATGCGTACTTCGAGTGCATTGTGCTGGCGAACCCGAAGCCCTACAAGATGTCCTGGTTCCATAACGTAAGTCAGTCAGAAGAATGTGTCTCACATACACGGTGGAAAAATTTGGTAGTGCTTTTGTAATTTGAACTCAAATTAAAAAGAACTTGGCTAAGATTTTCTAGGGAAAAGTTCCTTGATACAAATTTGGACTGCCAGAAATAAACATTTTTAAAGAACAACCAGTCCTTCCATATTAATAATAGTTTTATTTACTATCTCCAATATTTATAATAATTAATTTATATCTTAAACTCAGTTGTATTAAAACGATTTCTATTAAATTTAAAGTTGCTACACATTCAATATTTTTTTCTTTATGCAGGGCAAGGAGCTGCAGCATAACATATCCGCGGGCGTCATCCTGTCGGATCAGTCCCTGGTGCTCCAGAGCGTGTCACGTGCCTCGGCCGGCGACTACACCTGCCTGGCTGTCAACTCAGAGGGCAAGGGCCCCAGTAATCCGGTCACATTGCGCATACGCTGTAAGTAAATCGCTGCCAAATCCCCGTCCAACAGCCCATACAGCAGACCCTTCCCGCAGCCACCCAGAACCCTGAGCCTCGTCCTCGAAGTCACCAAAGTTTGGCTTTGAACTAACGTCTCTGTAATTTCCAATTTAATCCTTGAGTTTGAATGGCTCTTAATGTATTTAGAGTACGGGGCTCAGTGCTAGGTTCTGGCCCCCAGCCAAGAACAAAGGCGCAGTATGTAGGTCTGTGTGTGTCGAGGGTCCCCGGAATCCCATTCCCCTTCGCCGCCCACGACTCACGTTAATGACCAAGATTATAGCGCAATGAATGCATTGCCTTGGCACTCTTGGGCATCCCCCAGCCTCCGCCCCCCGTATCAGACTCCTCTGAATCTGAATCTGAATCCGAATCTGACTCTGGCATAAAATGACCAGAAGCTGAAGTCGGACTTAGGTATCTCCATGCCCAAAATGTGCCGGCTAAATCCGGAATACGGTATTAAGTTAAGTCCATTTGGAGAGCTTCACTGAAAAAAAGATTAATATTTAAAGGCAATACAATTTGTTTAAAAAAAAGTTTCATATGAGAAATTAGTTAATTTTTGGCAGAGCTTTAAGACGTAAATATGGTTTTTTAAAAGCTTTGGCAAGGAATTTTATTTATAATAATTTTTCCCAGTGCATTTGCCCGCACATCCCCCCTTATTCACTCGGTGCAAGCCGTTTAAGAGGGCGTTAAATATTTTAATAAGCGCTCCAATTACTCACTTGCCCCCCGATAGATGCCCCGATCTGTGCCACGGACCATGAGGAGCTGCTGGGCGCCCTCAAGCACGAGACCCTGCCCCTGAAATGTGAAGTGGATGCCTCGCCGCCGGCGGATTCCTTCCACTGGACCTTCAACTCATCCGGCGAGCAAACGGAGCTGCCGGCCCGCCTGCACTCGAGCGAGGTAGGATTGATTTCCCTCAAGAGGTGTAGCCAAGTTATTTAGCTTGTATCCGAGTATCCTTGTACCCACGTATCCTTTTTTTTTCTCTCCTCAAAGACGGGCATGTCGCGACTGAACTACACGCCCAGCACGGACCTAGACTACGGCACCATTTCCTGTTGGGGCAAGAACTCCATTGGCATGCAAAAGAGTCCCTGCGTGTTCCAGATTGTGGCAGCCGGTAAGCAACCATCACCGCCATCATCGCAGGTATTATCTCAGCTAATCGATCCGAACGGAACGTAACTCCATCCGCAGGTCGACCCTTTCCCCTGCAGAACTGCTCGGTGACCAATCAGTCGGTGGACTCGCTGCAGGTGGACTGCCTGGAGGGATTCGATGGCGGACTTCCGCAGGGATTCATGCTGGAGCTCGTGGAGCTGAATTCTCTGCGACTGGCCAGGAACATCACGGTTTCGGTAAGTTAGAAAGCTAATTACCGGGCAGACCCATAAAGCATCTTTATCCTTGGGGTCTGTAATCAATGGGGGTTAGATTAAATGGCCTAATGGCCTTTAAGTATGCCAGAAGGCATCCGATTAGCAGGGGGTGAATTTTCTTTGCATTCTTTTGGGCGCTTCGTGAATTTTTAATTTATCTTTAAGGGAGTCTTATTTAATGGAATATTAAGAGAGTTTATATATATTTAATATTAAATATCTTCCAAAAAACCAATCAGCACACACCGGTGACCTTTGTGATAGAGAATCTGGATCAGGCCGCCACCTATCGCATGGTGATATTCGCCGTTAATGCCAAAGGTCGTTCCGAGCCCACCATAATCGACGACATCAACTTCAAGGGCGTGGCCAAGTTCACAGGTGGGTAACCGCTCGCTCTCTAATTGGAAATTATGCTACAATAATTTAATTGCGGCCTCGCAGGCGCTTCCACCGGCCTCTCGATGCCCCTCTCCCCGTTCCTGGCGGGCCTGACCCTTTTCTGCGGCCTGCTCTTCGCCATCTTCTGCATCATGATGGCGGCCATCTACCGGAGGTTCTCCAATCGGTACGAACAGCTCCCGCTCCCGGCTAATGGCTAATGGGTAATGGCTGTGGCTTCGTCCTAATGGCCTCATTTACATTGCAGGCGCAGCGACAGCAACCTGAAGGTGGCCAAGCATACGCAGCTCACGATACCGGCGGACTGCCAGCTGGACCCGCTGCATCCCGGCGTCCAGACGGACGGCTCCGGCAACAACCATCAGCCGCATCACAGCCTCCTGCCCATCAATTGTGATGGCGCCGCCCTGGGCGATGTGGGTGCTGGCGGTGGCGGTGTAGGAGGCGGTGCTGGTGGCCTCGGCATGGGACTGGATGGGGGCAAGAAGGGCAACTCGCCGATGGGTGGGTTGGTGGCCCTGCCCGGGGACACACTGCGCTCCACGGCACGCACCCGGCATAGTCCGATGGCCGACCAGGCCGAGATAGATGACACCGATCCGGATGTAATACCAAATCAGTATGGTGAGTATCAATGGGAGGCTTTCGAGGACTTTGTAATTTATTATAAATAAAATAATATAGTTTATTAATATTAAAGAGATTATTATTTGCGTTTCCTTATTTAATTTATATTTTTCATTATGAATTGTTTTCACAATATTTAGCTTTTACTTTATTTCAAAATGCTGTTAAAAATAAAGTTTTAGAGGCAATAAATTATCAAAAGTAGTTTAATATTGTCTTCTTTCCTCTTGACATTTTTCAAAATTAATTTACTTGCAGAAAAACGTCCGCTGAAGAGCCTGGTTTCTCCGCCAGGCTTTGCCAGCCCCTCGAACCGCCTGATGCAGCGCGATTACCTGCGGGAAACGGAGCTGGCCAAGGGCGGTAGTGATGGAGGACTGGGAGCGGCAGAGGGACTGTCCAGCATTGGACTAATGAGCAGCTCCGGGAACGAGGTTCTGCACTACACCTTCCGGCCCAGCAAGCAAATTGTGAGTACTAAACTGAAACGTTAAAATAGAGCTGGAAAACTGTGGAAAAAATATATTTAAATAAAAGTACTGGCCTTAAACAAGAGCTCTAGAATTTATTTATAATCACAGCCAGTTTGCCAGTTCTTTCAAAAAGCTTCTGGTGAAGGTTAAGCCATTCCCAAACTCATGGTGTTCATATCTGGCGCTTTCCTCTCCCGCTTTCTTTCCAAAAAAAAAAAAAAAAAAACACGAAACTTACATCCAACACAGAGCTATGCCACACTGAACAAAAAGGGCATCACCACCTGCAGTCCGCCGCTGGGCTCGCTGAACTACAATGTGAGCACATCGACGCCCTCGTCCTCCTACCACCTGACACCGCAGCCCATGGAGGTGAGTCTGCTGAGTCCGAACAACCCCTCGGTGACGTCGTCGCTCAGCGAGTACCGATTCCGCACAGGGCCGGAGATAGTGACCACCTCGAATCGCATACAGGAAAGTTGTATATAAAGCAAGAAAATCCGAATCTGAATCCGAATCCGAACCCCAACACACCCATACTTACTTCTGAGTGTACAAAACCAAATGATATAGCGTGGCAAGTGTATTAATACATGAGTATCGTACCGCATCGTATCGAATAATATCCTAGCAGCTAGACGTACTTATTCGCATGGTTTGAGGAAAGACTTCTCCTAGCTCGTAAGCATCTTGTGTACTTATGCAATGCCAAAAGTGTAACTGCAATACACTCGTTTTGTAAATAATCGTTGTCATCTGTTGTTGTAATTAGGCCCTAAGCCCTAAGTCCTAAGCCCTAAGAGAGATAATCTGGCCGTGAACGAGAACAACTACTACTTGAGAACATATCGTTTACTGTTTCACCCACATACCATATCCTCCTGTATTCCGTATCCCGTATTCCTATCCCACATATCCCCGCGGTTACCGAAATATCAAATTGCTGTCAAAACTTAACATATCGCCGACATCCTAACGCTCGCTAAGCTAACCCATGGTCATTGTTGTGCGCCAAAAAAAAACAAAGCTAACTGAGCCAGCCGATTGCAACTTATTTATGCCATATTTAGTATACCAATAAACGTATATATATATATCCATTTAATCTGAACAGGACCTGCACTCTTCCAGAGTTCCCGGCAGAGTTCTGCGGGAGTCGCATTTGTGAGAATATCATGTCCATATCCTCTATGAAAAGTATTACCTATTGATTTTCGTTTCGATTAACTCGAGTGTTTAAGTGTAGCTACCGCGTACGTGTATTTAACTAGCGCTAAGTAGTCCTAAGTATCGGTCTAAGCGAAGTGTACATACATGATTATACAGCCAGGCTGGGCTCTGGGAATCCCCCAGTTCCAGTTCGAGTTCCAGCCCCTATCCCAGTCCCTATAATTTGTAATTTGTAATTGTCTAACCGCTCCAACCCGACAACTGTAAACTGTAAACTGTACATAGTTCATAATTTATTGTGAGGACGACGTGGTACGATGTGTTGCCCCCATCTAGAGTAAATTAAGCATTTATAGAACAATTGCTAGGCCGCAACACACAGGTACAAATCTTCGGAGCGATCCGAAGGGAGCGTGTCCCCTCCAGAGCCAGGCCATGGCATCGAGGCTACTTACTATCCACACGTCACTTTAATTTCCGAGTCCGAGTCCGAGTCCAGGTCCAGAATTGAGTCACGTCGCCCCTCCCCCTGGAGCGGACACCTTCGCAGCTTGAGGATAGTATATATAAATATATGAATATATCTGGATAAAATGTATGTATCTATCTTAGAGAATTGCCGCCACTTAATCTGTCAAAGTGAAAGCGGGGAAAGGAACAGAAACGCAAAGATTAGTATAATTTGTCAAGCCTAGTTTTTGTAACTATTAGGAGAAATATTAAATACAATTAAATTATAACTAAATGGAGACGAAACACTCTTTCACTGGGCTGGGCATCTCGCCGCTTTAATAAGCACTTGGGCAGCAGGAGGTATTGCGGACACGAACCTAACTCCTGCGGCACTAGTACTTAGGAAAGCGAACTCGGCATCGATTTGGATCGGCTTGGTATCTTCCGTATGCCTAATGAGTAAGTATCGTATTCCAAACTCACCCTGATCGTGTGCTCCTCCTTGACCCCCGAACTCTGCTTCCAGATCTGTGTGATCCCTGATTCCTCGCTGCGCTCAGCTCTGCAATGATAAATCAATTAAAGCGGAAAACGTACTCTCCTCCAATTGACAGCTTGAAGATGCCTCCATCCGCTCGGGGCAAGGTTAATGTATTCCATTTAGTTTGTGAGTTATTAATATCTGAGTGTGTGCGATAGCGATACTTAACCTTCTGTGGCAGCTGTGCTGTCTCCTTTAAATGTTTCCCTCCCCCGAAAAATATCTATATAAATATTCTGTTCGTCCCGCCCGGAGCCCTGCCCATATGTAGATGTGTATCATTGCAAGTCGTGTACGGCTAGTAACCTCTTGCACATAATACATAAGTTTATTAAATTTAAATTGGCTTAATTGACCCTCATTCGTTTTCCGTTGCCCGATGCCCGCTGCCCGCTGCCCGTTGCCCGTATTCGCCGACAGCGTTCAAAATTGCTCCATGACAGACGACAACATCGCTGATGATGCTGCTGCTGCTGTTCTGTTGGTGTTGCTGTTGTAGCTGCTGCTGCTGCTGCTGCTGTGTTTGTGTGCCTTCATTGCTGGAGCATTCAAAGTCAATTGAATTTAAACGAATAAAACTACACACAATGTGGATGCTACAAAGTCTTATTGTTGCCGCATCGCTCGATTATGATTGCTGCGGGGCAGAAGCGTCAAGTACTTGTCAAAAAAGCAGAAAGCTCTCGCATTCAGCAATTTGTCAGCGAAAGATGCACAAACAAAGTACAATAAATAGCTGGCTGAATGCATTCATCAGCTAAATTAGAATATACATAGATTAATCAGAGCACAATAACACTTAGTTAAGTGAGTTCAGTTTAGTGGCAGTGCCAAATGTCGTCGCTAAAAATCTGTTGCATTTCCTGAACTTTATTAACTACGCCTATTGTTGCAGTAACTAATTTTGATTTGGCTTTGTATGAGCTTCAGTTATAGCTAAGCTGTGATTTATTTAGAATATTATCAGAGAAATTACTGAAAATAATGGGAAGTTAAGTCAACCTTAGGGAGCGTTTAAAAAATTAACTACCGATATGTATTAGTTGTAAAAATAAGATTTACTGCTCCTAAATAATACAATTAATAACAAAATCGTTCTTTTAAGACCTAAAGATTTGTTTTAGTTGATTTTTAGATGGACTAACTTTGATCTATCTTAGAGTAAAATTACTTTTCCACAACTGGTTTAGTTACGAATTTTTTAAGCTCATTTTGAACTTATTTGAACAATTCAATTGTTAAAATGTTAAAATTACGTTCAAATAGTATTTTCCTTATTTCTTTTTCATTGAATATGTTAATTAAGCTTTTTAAATTATACCTAATATTTTACCAAATTCGTTGTATTTTGTATACCTGATTTTTCCTCAATTCTACATTTCTGTTCTAAAGTTTCTTTAATATCTTCCCATTTACTGCCTTATTTTTTGGGACTAATAAAAAATAAAATTAATATAATTTTTGTTGCATTATCTTATACATACTCTTGAGAATCGCTGAGAGAAAGAGAGAAGGCTAGAGAGAAAGTGAGAGATAGAGAGAGTCACCGACAGAATCATCGCTTGTGCTTCTGTTGCTGCCGCAGATATTGCTGTTGCTGCTCGACGACGACGACGACGGGAATTATACTTCGTTGATTGCGATTATCGCGCCTGAGAAGGGTCTTAACCCCACTCGGAGAACTGACCAAACATATATACTTTTGTGCAAAAAACATATATAGATTTGATTATTTATAACTAATGTGTGATTTTCAGAAGCTCGAGTCAAAGTGTGTGAAGCACCGATTTTCGAATTGAGATCACAGAGATTCCGGGAGATTCGAGCCAAGTCTGTGTTCCGAGCTCCGAGCTCCGAGAACGCGGAGAACATTGCCGCTCGAGGGCGATTCCACAACTGATTTGTGCAGTGATCGCGCGGACAGTCGTTGGATTTTTGAAAATAACCATCAATTCATTACTCTCGCTGTGTGTGTGAGATCGCCCCCATGTGCGTGGCCAGCGGCTAAGCGAGTGTTGGTGAGCGTCAATTCCGCAACACACAACGGCCGCTTTTCCCCGCCCACTTTCCCATTTTCCACCCCTCGCTGCTCGCTGCAGTTGATTAGCGACTAAGCCGGCCCGAGCTGCCCATCTGAACTATCCCGCATATAGTCGAGTTGAGGCTGGAGTAGGATCGGGGCAGGGGCACGGGCAGGGACAGGGAATGGAAATTTAAATAGAAGCAAACTCTCCTCGAAATAGCAGCCTCCCCATTCAAGCGAGATTATTTTAGCGCACTCTCTTGCTCGCCTGTTTTCCATCTCGGACTTGGATTCGGACTCGGATCTTAAATCACCATCGTCGACGGCTTTTCACACAAACAGATTGTCCAGGCGCATAATAGATTAGGCAGCCCGGTGGTCCCCTGTCTCCGCTCCGCTCCCCATTCGCCACAAATACGCTCGGTGGGATTATATCCATATGCCGGGGAAGATTCAATTTTTGTCCACTCCAGATTTCTGGCATTATGCACTTTTAGCGCTTAAGACGATGATGAACGAGTGTGGGCATGTGGGTGCCCTGTGCCGGTCACTGGTGCCTGTTCCCTGCTCCCTGTACCCTGTTCCCTGCTGTCTTCAGAGGTGGCAAATAAATTACCGACATTCTCACACTCAGTCTCTAGGGGGTGGAAGCCATGGTTTATTTAATCTCAGAAGCACTTCACACACATTTCATTACATTTTAACGACGCTCAATTAAGTGTATTCACTTACAGTTGTAATGCGGTCATCCAGACATCCCTCTATATGTTTTTCGTTAAGTATTTTACAAAGAATTCTAATGTGTAAGCAAATAAGGAAAAGGTGATTTATGGGGAGTAGGAAAGTACAGATCATTATTAATATTTTAGTTTAAGAAAAGCAAGGGAAACAATGTCCAAGAAAATAGTTGAGTTGCTAAAAAGTATGCTCGTTTTATTGATGCCCTAGAGATCCTTGTTATTCCTATAAATAAATTCTTTATATATATATAATATATTAAATAGAACTCCTAAAATCAAATGTTAGTAATTGCATATAATTTCCTATTGAATCGTTTCAAGGGAAAGTGATTCATCGCGTTGATAAATGAGCATTTTAACCCTTGCCTCCATCACAATATTAAATTACATTATTGATTAAATAATAATAGTTGATTGAAATGGATGCTCTGCTTGTTGTTGAGCATCTGATTGATAATAGGTTGAACTTGAAGAAATAACTTGATGCAATGCCAAAAGTTTATTGTATGCAAATAAGAATGTTATACATGATATGATATTTGTTCGTGGAACTATTTGCATGACACACACTGTAAGTCTGGCCTAAAAATTAAGACTCGAATGAATGAAGAAACTAAACTTGTGATTGCAGATTGTGTTTACAAGTTCTCATGAGCACACACAGATTCGTCTTCTGTGTGCGCTCACTTAGTTGAGAGAAGAATTTCAATTAATTCAATTGAGGCTGAAGCCGAGGCTCGTCAAGTAGGTATACCCGCTATATGTCGTCGTCCGTTTCTAGTGTGAATTTAAGATTCTTTTCATATATCCATATAATGCTTGCGAGTGTAGTTGTGTGCAGCTTCCTTATTACGGGGCCTACATCGTCTAATAGGCCACCGACTATATATGGCATGTGCGGGGGCCCGAGTCCGGGGAGCACGTAATTCCCAATAAGCGATTGTAAAACTCGAGAGCAGGACAAGTCAACTTAAATAGCTCTTACGGCTACCGCTGGGATATGGGCTACGATGGGATCTGGGCAGTAGTAAAACCCCAGCCTTGTTCCTGGCGGCCACAAACCAATAAAAAACAGAGAAGAAAGGGACGCGGGCGCAACCCTTTACCGGGCGGCAGTAACTGTTGCGGGAAAATGGCAACCCACTCAATAGGTACATCGATTTTCGCACACTTTGTTGGCGGGAGAGTACAGCGGCGGCTAGAGCCATGAAAAGATTAAGGTGAAATCCACAAATTTGGCGCAAATGAATTTTCTTTTTATGTTTTTTACACATCTTAAATTTTTTATTATTATGCCATCCTTTGTTGTACGTTTTCGATCCTCATTCTATTACACTTTGCATCGGTTTCGCTTCGCAGTATCCCTCTCCCCTCCAGTATCCTTCCCCAAAGAACTTCTCCCCTTGCCACACTTTCTCCCTGCGAATTGGAGAAATTTGCGTGCGTGTTTTGAATGAGAATTTGTTGCATATTTGCCTGCCTGCCTGCCTGCTGCTGGCCTGCCTGGTTGCTTTTCGGGTTTTGTATTCGCTCGTGCTCCTTTTTTATCCTGGCCAAATGGAAAAAAATAGACGTGGTAAGTCGAAAGTGGAAATATAGTAGCAGGAGTTAGGGAGAGTTTCGGAGTTTCACAATGGAGGAGGAGGAGGCGCCATGTGCAGCCCTAGCTTTAGCTCCTCTCCTACTGTGTCTGCTGTTGTACAATATATAAACATTTACACACATATATACGCATATCGTAAAAAGTAGCAAATTCCCCTGTTGCGTATGAATTTTTGGCTTCTCCACTGAAGTAGAAAGCATTTTCGCTCTGGGTAAATGTGATTTATATTGATTGTAATCGTGGGAGTGGCGAAGGGAGTCCTGCTCCTGCTCCCGCCGCCTGCTGCCTGCTGCCTTCCATCCTAACTACAATATCAGTGAGCATCCGACAAACAGCGATTCAGTTTGCAGAAATGAGAAAAAATATATATCCTCTCAATTTGTACACACAATCTATTCTACCGCTACAGTTATGCCCTGCCGCCGGGAGATCCGGATGTGTAGCTCCTTGGCTCGCCTCGCTACACTCGAAGGCACTGGTGTGGCTAAAGCTGCTCATTCTTATTATGATATATATAATATCTCGCAAAAAAGGACGGGTTTACAGAGTGGGAAACTATTTTTGTTGGGAATAAAAATGTTTTAAGAAGATTCGGATTCAATTTGGTTCGTTCATTTAGGAGACTAGATTGCCTTTCAAGTTGTTACAATTACCATTATCCTAGAAATAATCCGACATATGGGAATTCGTTGAAGGACTATACAATTCCTTTAATAGGTTACTACATAAGTGCTTACGAAAGTAGAAAAAGCTTCATCTAAAGTCTGAATTGATATACACAAACTATTCTTTCTGCAAAAAGGATATCCTTTGAGCAATATTATTGGACATTTTTCCAAGTGCACGATTTGCGATGGTAAGGCGGATGCAGATGCTGATGCAGATGTATGCATCCATAGATGCAGGCGCACAGGAGGCACACCGCTGGAAGTCAGTCGTCAAACCGCCAGCAGCCTTGGCTGCAGTGCCACTTACATTTGACATCAAGACAACGGCAGCGGCGACGGCGGCCGAGGCGTGTGCGGGTACGAAAACACCCCTGACCTCCGATCCCCACCCCCATCATTGCGAAACCCTCGCCCTGCCATTAGCATTAGCACGTTTTGTGTGCACATTAGAGATGCCCTCATCTGGTCATAGGTATACCATAATACGGTGGGTGCACTCAAAGAAAATGGAGGGGATCAAATGGTTTACAAATTTAAAGAATTTATACCCTATGAAAAGATTTATTTTTCTTAAAATTAAGTTCAAAGTAAAAATGAAAAGGTTAAAGGATAAGATTTAGTCTTCAAGTTCAATTCTTCTTCAGTCAAGAGTCGAAAAATATCAACAAAAGCATTTCAACCACACAGTTTATAATGTTAATGAATCCATTTAGAGATAAAGACTTAAAACCCCTGAAACCCAAATCATAGATCTCCAAATCTCCAACTTTTCGACGAGTGTGGAATAGTATGTCCATGTCTGAGTGGCATTTGGCTTCGGGGCTGCCACGAAATTTGACTTTGTGTGACGTATCGCTGGCTCTTCTGTAGCCCCAGCCACCACCCGCTGGGCGGTCGTGTCAAGGACCCAAAGTCCTTTTTAATTTTAATTAGGTTGTAACACGTTGCTACGTGCTATAATTCGAATGAGGGCGGCACCGCGAGCAGAAAGGTGCTAGGAGAAAGGAGCAAGGATACCGGAGAAAGGGAAAGCGGATTGGATGGATTGACAAACCGTCTGCCTAATTGTCTGCAACCGGGACAGAAGAAGGCCCCAAAAAAGGACACCCATCACAGGCCGCCCGCCATCTTACACACGCCCACACATAAATCAATCCTCGAGAACGTCGACTCCCAAAACCCAAGCCACATACATATAGAAATATAGCATATATATACCGACACATTCGGAGCAATTTGTCAATTTTTCGGTGCTCGCTTTTTTCGGCTGTCCCGTGATTAACATAAACCGCAATTTTCATTGCCGACAAGGCGAGACGAAAGTGGGCTGGAAACATTCTTAATAATGTGGCCCGGACAACCCCTACGCACAGATACCATATATCTCCATATATACGCATCCACCTGCCTGCCTGGCTGACTGTCTGTCTGTCCGGGGTCGGATTCCCCACCATTCTCCTAGCCCCCCTCGAGGCTGTTGCTGTTGCAAAATTTATTGCCAGCAAAATAAATACGCAAAAGATGACATATGATTTGACCCGAAAGATAAAACTGTCTGAAAACAAATATTTCCGCTTAGAGTCCGTCCGTAAATGCGAGATGGGCGGCAGGACGAATTGGAGGAGCAGTAGTGGCAGTGGCGGTCATGTTTATTTAAGGTTCTGGTTTGCTCCTTCATTATTAAGGACATCATTCAACTAGTTGAATCGGCCCTTTGCCCTTTCGTCCGTCCTTTCGCCCTTGCTTCCTCCCAGACATCGCCAGGCTGTCTGTCAGGCCATTCTTTTTGGCCGTAATTTGTACACGCATACTCAGCACTCCACTCCACTCCACTCCAGCTCCAGGTCCTACTCCTGCTCCTGCTCCTGCTCCTTCTTCTGCTTCCCTCCCCCCCAGCAGCGAGTTGCTGAGCTACTTATGCAAATAAACATAAGGGAACCGAACTGGCATATGGGGGCAACTGGATATCTGGCATTGTGGCCCGTGGATGGTGGGCGTTTCCGGGAGTGTGGGTACCGGATTTTGACTTGTTATGAGCGGTTCGCCAAGAGCTCACTTGCGGCGCTCGGAAATACGATATTGTTAATTAATTTACGCCTTTATTGGAGCCGAGACCCTCGCCGAGGCCCTCGCCTTGGCCTTTAGTCAGCAGTTTCTGGCACCCATATCAAAGTGAAATCAAGTCAGGGGTCAGTATGGGGGAAAGTGTATCAAAAGCTCGTTAACGAACGAACTGCTGCTGCTGCTGCTGCTGCAGTGGCTCCCAGGGAACCCAGGGAGTGGGTGCCCAGAACATGACGCACAACTGATTAGGAAAAGAATGCCAGTACAAGGCACAAATACTTCATGCTAATTGTGTTAAGCTGTTCCACTGATGTGAGTAAAACCACTTGTTGAACAAACTCAGAGACAGATTTCCAAAGGGTTTGTGCAATAGCGCAAAATAGTTTATAAAAGTGTCAGCAATTCCAGAGATGCCTAACAATCCCATTCTTCTTATACAGGACAGGAAAAAAGAAGGCGTGCAGTTGCTGAAAGGATGCATATCTTAGTGAAAACTTATTTAAATTTAATGTTAAACAACAATTCTAATAATGTATCTGTAAAATATACAACAATTTAAGTATCAGGGAATCAAGAAGGGGTACAGTTGCTGAAAGGATAAGTGCATAAAAAAATGAATATCTTCGTGAAAATGTATTTAAATTAAATGTGAAACTAAAATTCTAATAATGTATCTGTAAAATATACAAAGTATCTACTTCTAAAATCCTTCAGATAGAATGTAGAATGTATAAATGTATAGAGGGCGCCACGCTGAGACGCCATTTGATGTTTATCTGGCAACCTTTTGGAAGTCAACGGGTTTCTCGAAGAGGATTTCCTCTATTTATCCTATATTTTAGTCGTTATATTCATGGCATTTGCTTAATAAAATAAAAATTTAGATTTACTATTTATTTATTTAAAATTTAGTTAGGTATTAAACCCTTGCAAGCTATTATAATTGTAGGCAGAAGCTTGCAATGCTGCAACAAGTCATTTCCAATATTCTTGTACGTCTCAAATATGGCTAAGATAATTAAAATTTCTCCTTTATTATCATAAAATATTACTCATATTTAATTGTGCTTATCGCTGCCAATTTTAATACATTAAATAGAATGTGCCCCAATAATTATATAAGAATTATGGCCTCATGAAATAGAGACTCAGCAAAGCCGCCTCATTCATTAAACTATCAGTTTGCTGAATTAATTGAAGCACCTCGTTTAACAAAGTGTGAATAATGATGGCCAAATCATGGACAATTATTTTGTTACATCCCTGATTGGCTGCTAACAAGATTGGCAACGTGCAGTGCATTTTTCGCCTTTCATAATATTTAATATCATATTTCTCATGCCGCGCCAGCTTCGAGAGCAATATATTTTGCAATTTTCTGCACAACACCTCGGGTTACCATCGGACACACATACTTACGGCCGGACGACTGGACGGCCTGCTGCCTGGCCACTACATATTCATTGGCCAATCGATTTGTGCGCCAATATTTCTCGCCAATTTGCGGGTCCAGCGCCAGGGTCTAGGTCCATCCATTTTCGTTCCAAACACCGGGTCCCCAGAAGGCGGCTCAATGTGGGAACAGAATGGATCGGATTGAAACGGGACGGAGGCAAGGAGGCAGGCGGTGGCAGACTGGTTCCTGTCTCGATGTTTCAGCATGGGCACATTTTTCAGCTAGTTCTTCTAATCAATTGCCCCAACTCGACGTCGATTACTGCCAGCGGTTGCTGTCGGCTATTGCCTTGGCGCTGAATCTGGCTCCGAACCTGAACCTGGACCTGGAACCGGGCCCTCGCCCTCCATTCACCTCTCCTGCTGAATGCGAAGGCATGTCCTCTCTGTCCTGTTGTCTCTATGTGCGTCGGCCGGCCACTTAGGGCATTTGTTGCCAATGCAGGCCTCCAGGCTCTGCTGCACTCGAAGAATTTCAAGGACTAAAAGCCTTTGAGATAGCGAGGAGTTTTAAAACAAATTAATAAGTAGATAAAAGGTAATGGAGTTTTGCACTAAGGGGGAATATACATATTATAGCTAAAACTTGTAAGTAACTCTAAATATAATTTAAAAAACGAACATATTATCTTTTTTTCAATGAAATATATTTATACCTTAGACAGATCTTTATACATTTTATCAGAATTTTTTTTTAATTCCTTTAAAATAAGTTTCAGGCTTATCATTTTCATAGTCTCTAATTTTTCAAGTGTCGGCCCTAGGCCTCGGTTTGAGTGCTAGCCCCCGCTGCACTGCCTCCCCTGAGCCAGTGTCCGGTGTCCGCCGAGCCACGTCCGGCGGCTGCCATCGTCGTCCGTCGTCATCGATCGTTTGCCCAGCGGGGCGAGTTGCCAGCGCGTGTCAGCGGCAGCCGTAAATGATGTCCAGCCGGCCAAAACTGGACATATATGCAGGGACCGGGGAATGGGTATGGATAAGGGGTTGGGGATTGTGTGTGGACATATCTGTGGGTGGGTCGGAGGGCGTTGGCTGCCGACTCCGTGACAGAGTGCCCCCGACTGGACGACTGCCGACTGCATGCTGCGTTTTGATTTCGAGTTATTGCAGTCGCTGCAGCAGCAGCAGCAGCAGCAGGAGGAGCAGCAGGAGCAGCAACAACGGTCTGCATTTATGGCCTGTAATCCGAATCTCAGTTGGTCAAAGTAGAAAAAGAAAATAACAAAAATAATAATAAAAACGGCGAAAAAATTAAATTTGCACACAGAACAAGTTTAAGTGGTGCGGGGGTGCACCGAGGGCGTTGGGTGCTTTTTGCTCCTTGCCCCTTTGGGCCATTTGGCAAAACTAGTTTTGCTCCCGTAACAAAACTAAAAAGAAAAACAAACAGCAACAAAAACTGTTGCACATTTTGAAAAGGCTAAAAAGAAAAGCTGGGAAAAACTAAACAGAACCGAAAGCGAGCAAAACAGCAAATGGTTGGAGCCAACCAGAACAGCAGAAGAAAAATAGCAAACAAATTTACTGCCAATTTGCTGCTCATTTCGCTTAGAAGGTGACACGACCATGGCCCCCATGCGTGGTTTTTCCAGAGGGGGCGGAATGCAGGTTGGAGCGAGGGGGCGTGTCGGAAAAGTGCGCTTCAACGGCGGTGGCGGTCTTGTGTGCACTTTGCGCGTATGTGTTTCGCATTTTTACACTTAATTGCTCCGCTTTGCTCCAAATTGAACTGCCCAGGAATTGGTATCGGAGGAGCAGGGGCAGCGGCGGGACCCGCAACCCGCCAGCAAAAAGGGCAACTGCAGCTGCAACAACTTTTTGGGGCTTATAAATTTTTCGAAGCACACACATGGACATGGAGTAGTACCGCCGCGTTCGATATAGTCGAGTTTTTGGGAGTTTTCGGTTAGTTTCCGATAACGTTTAAAATGCCAATAGACCCAGCGAGAAACCTTTGAACAAACACTGCGCACAGAACCCGGCCAGCGGCAGAGCAAACAAAACTATTTTCGCCGCGATAATCGCCGTCAATTGCAATGCAGCAGTTGCATCTACCCCCCTTCCGGAAAAGCGCCCCGTCAGACTCCCCTTTGTGACGCCCCTTTTGCCGAACTTCCCTCGAATTGCGCAATTTGCGGCAAGTTGTGTAAAACATAATTTTTGGGCAATTTATTGCGTGTTTGGATGGGCGGGCACAGATTGTGGGGAAAATGGGTGTGGTCCCCTGGCCTGGGAGGGAGGGCAACTATTGAATAGGGCTCCAGAGGGTTGAGGGTTGAGGTGGCGCGCTGCACCCATCACTCATCATCTGGCCATCCACACATCGCAGCCCTGGAGGAGCTGTGGAGAGCCAAGCCCCAGCATTTCATTCAAATTTATGCGCTAAAACTTCCGTTCATTTGGCCCTTGAATCAAGTCAAAAGAAATCCAGGCAGAACAGTAAAAGATAGTTTTTACAGTAGGAAATATTTTTCAATTGAAGTGAGTACTTTTAGTTTTGAAGAGTAAAGATCAGTAGTATTGCTTTAATTTTATTAAAAGTATTTCAAAGGAAATCAATTTCTGATCATTAAATGGCATCTTAAATTAATAAAAACTAAGTCATTAATTATAATATATAATAACTCCAACTGTACTCCAACTTTTCTCTAGTTCCCTAAAACCCTAGTCAAAGAAGTAGATACCACTTTAAGCTAGATAAAAATCCTTTCTTTTTGGCTCAGTGCTCTGGAAGAAGAATGGAACCAGAGAGGTAAGAAATGGCTGGGTTATTCATTTAAATTATAAATGCATTCGGAATGTTTAATTTTTGAATGGTGTGTGGCCGGGAATGGAGCAGGAGCCGCAGCAGCAGGAGCAGAGCAGTCCTGCACTCCTTTTCCTACTTACAAAGGCAGCACATTCGATTCGCATTAATCTTCATTTGTTTTAGAATAGACTGGCGCTGCTGGTCTGCTGCTCCCATTCCATTTGGACTCCTTGAGAGCTGCTCCTTGCTGCAAAAAGGACAAATACAAATCTAAAGCAGAAATGTCTGCGGAATCGATGGACGACGACATGGTCGAAGGACGGAGACGGAGACGGAGGCGGAGATGGAGACGGAGACGCAGGCATGGACGAGGACAAGAAGGGCAGCTGGGAAAACGCAACGAACAGAAAGCCATAGGTCATAAATTAGATTTTCCATTAAGCATATAAAAGCACCTTTTGGTTATCCTCAAATGCGTTCGCTTTCCCCTGATCCCCAGCTCCGCTCCCTTCACCATCCTGGCCGACCGACAAAGGGCGAAATCCAACTTTGCTGCAGAATCGAAGAAAAGCATTGAATAAACGAGTGAGCTGGCATGCGACAAGCGGCAGCCGGCAGCCTAAGATTGTCCGCAGGAGGTGCTGTTCCTGCAGGAGCTGGCTCCTGCATCCGCCGCCCCCCCATGCCATCATCCACGCAGCCTGCCCCACAGAGCGAGCGGGGAAAGCACTGAACAAAAGTGAGCTTAGGAAACCGTTTTGAGCATTAAGTAAAAGTATCTTATTGGCTTTCCAACTGTATTTGGCTCTCATTTTCTAAGCTTTACTTTTTATTGAATATGGAACCCTCTAGAGCTGTATTTTTTCCAGTGTATTGGCGGTGGCAGCGGCAACGGCAGCCATATTGAATGGATTTGCACAAACGTGCAGAAAAACTTTTGCTGACACAAAGGATGCAAAAAGGTGAAAGACGCAGCGCCGTTTCCCTACGGCGAAACTTGGACAAAGTAAATTTAATGCAATATTTTTACATACCTCTATAGCTCTCCACTGCCGCTCCAGCTCCTGCTCCCTCGCTACCTTTATATAGTCCACACAGTTCCTTGAAGTTGGCAACGGGGGGAATTTTTTCGCACTTTCCCTCGACGGAGAATTATTGGTGCGAATTAGTTTAATCAGTGCTCGGAGTTGGCGCTCCATTGAAATCCCGTTAACGTAATGGGCCTTTTTGGCAGGCCATAAAAAGTCATATAAACATTTCAATTAACGAGTGTAACGAGCCGCCACACTCACAAAACCAATAACTACTCCAGGCAAGCTGTTTGCTCGAGACCTGAGCGCACGCTAGATATTTATCCGGCTTCGGCTCGTCGGCAACGGGGGTGATGGTCTTGCTCAGGACTCGGACTGCCTATCTATAATTTTAAATTCAATAATTGCGTGCAACAAGCTACAACCGGGAAAAGAGATACACACACACAAAAACAAAGATTAAAGGGACAAAAGATAATTCTCCTCTCGGCTCGATCGACCCATCTCTGACCTCCTGATGTCCTGGAGGCTCTAGTTTGCCCACCCTTCCATTTGGTCGCCCCTATCCTTAGCGCTGTGCAGCCTGAGCGACCCCTTTTGCAAGCGCTACCCTACATCACAATACATCGCTAGCCGCGGCCACTTTTAAGTTGTTTTAAAACATTATAAAATTTTTATTAAATGCTAGGAAAATATAAAATCATTCTTAAACTAAATAATGGGTATAAATACAAAAAGTATAAAATATAAACATGCAATCGGCAATCAGAGATAATTTAAAAGGTATTTCTGTTGCGGTACATTTAAAAGACAAAATACGACAAAGGCGTAAGATTAGTGCGAACCGAATTCGGCAGTCGGCGACAATTTCAATTCACAAAAATTCATCAAATAAAACAATGAGAACAATAAGGCATAATTGTCAAAAAAAAAGAATTAAACACAATTGCCTTGCAACTTTAAATGATTTTTTTGTTACTTTTTGCTATTACTTTTCTTTTGCGTTCGTTATTTTTCTTACTCTTTTCTTTAGGTTAAAATTTTAGTTTGCCGTTTCAATATTATTTCTACCATTTTCTGTTTGTTATTTATTTCATTTTTTTTTGAAGAAAACCAATTTCCAAATTTTCGCTTCTTGGCGACACTCACCCAAAATCTTACATCCACCGGCGAAAGCGCTTTCCTCGGAAAATGCTAGCTGTAAGGGGGAGGGGGAAAAGAAATCATAGGCAGAAAGAATATAATAAAACGGGGACCACGAAAAGAGAAAGTCATACGAAGTTCAGAAAACTCATTGGCGACTGCAATTGCTTGCCCTACAATAAATCCTTATGCCACATCCGGGACACTAATCCTTCAACTTTGGCTGATTGCCGCACGATTATTAAATATTCACAAAATGTTCTTTTCTTGGCGTAATGTTGTTGTTGTTCGACATTAACCTAACTTATTGACTAATTTGCTCTCTTATACTAAATAAAGAAAAATTCATCTGGCTTCACATATCACTTCTCCATCCGAATTTTCGGGTCGCGGAAACTCTCCTCTTAGAAACCTCGGGATTGATTTCCCGGCTCTGTTCTTCTCTGCGTTTTCCGCGGCAGCGGATCTGCGGCGGCGAATCGCCGGCGGCGAAACTACGGCGGCGGTATAAGTGGAACTAAAGGGACCGCTCTGCTGGTACCTGCCTACTCTGCCTCTAGACCGAAAGCTCGATCGCCGCTCGGGCCGACGTTGGGAGCTCGATCGCTTATTTCCGACCTTTGGCCGGCTGCTCACAAAAGGGGGGGACAAGGGTAAGAAATTGCCTACTTGTAGATGACCCCTCTGTAGCGAGATTTTGGGTCTCGGACTCCTTTTTATGGGCTGCTTTTTTTTTTTTTGGCTTCCTTTTATGTGCTGCTGCGCTGGGTGAGGGCGTCTCGGCGGAGCACCAGCTCCAGATGCTCTGCTGCGGCTGCAATCTGGCTTGCCCCTCTCCTCCCTGGGGCCGTCGAGTGATAGCTCAGCTATAACAACACCCGATATAACTATATGTTTGCCCTATGGCCTTTTCTTGGCTGACCTTTCGCCAGCGGCTCAGTAGCCGATAAAATAAAACTTTCCTTTGGCACTGTGTATTGGGCACTCGCGACTATTTTTTATTAATTTTTAGCACACGAGTCGAAAATGAACTATGCACCTCAGCTACCAAAATGGAAAAGACCGAAGATGACGCCAGGAAAGTGGCGGTAACCCCCATGAGAAAGTAGGAGAAAGGGGGACCGTTGACATTTGCTGCTGTTACTCTCTCCCCTATTCGTCCATGCCAATTCTACCCTTTCTAGCCGTCGTAGCCCTGCAGCTACTCGACACATAACCACTCCACAGATGGCGCTAGCAAAAGTATCTGTAGACGAGCAAGCGCTACAAAATACCCCCCTAACAAGATCAGGCTTGGGGCTCAACACTCCAAGACTGATAACCCATCTTGCGAGGCTACTGTTTTATATCCTTGGCATGGAACCTACCAACATAACGCCCCTGCAAGTCCTCGAGATCATAATAAACCTGCCCAATCTTTTTCTTTATCCTTGCCTTCACGAAAGAAGGACCTAATTTCGCGTTGTAACCAGCTGCGAAATTGCTCTGCTTAAAATTTCTTCTATAGACTTCCTGGCCTTCACTAAAAGATACTTCCTTCGATCGCAAATTGTACCTTTTTTCATTCTTTTCGAATTGGTTTTTCATTACTTCTAACGCTTTGCTACGAACAAGTTCCAGGGAATCTTCCTTCGAGAATGCCAAAGACCTATCTTCAAGCAGATTAAGAGCCCTTAACAACTTGTACGTTGCCCCAGATGCAATGAACTGCTGCCCAAAAATCATGTAATATGGTGAAGTGCCTAGACTTGAATGAACCGCTGATCTGAGAGCACAGCAGATGCTACTGAGCTGCTCGTCCCAATCCTTCTGGTCGCTGCGCACATACGATCGTATGGCAGCTATTACGGATCGATTCACCCGCTCGGATGCATTAGCTTGTGGCGAATAAACTGCAGTAAGGGTATGCGCAACCTTGTATTCCCTCAACAGTTTCTGGAACAACTCCGATTTGAACTGGGATCCATTGTCTGAAACAATGGTTTCCGGGACACCAAAAGTGTGAAATAGATCCTGCTGCATATACTTCACAACCACATCGGCTGTCAGTTTCTTTACCGCCTTTAAGAAAACAAATTTGCTGAAATGGTCTAACACAATGAATATAGCAACATTTCCACTCCTCGACCTAGGATATGGGCCCAAAAAATCCACATACAGTTTCTGGAAAGGCCTGGCGGACTCCGGAGCTACTCCCATGGGTGGCCTCAATGTGCTGTTGGGAGCCTTGGTCATCTTGCAGATATCGCATGCCTGAATATACTCTCTTACATCCTTCACCAATTTTGGCCAGTAATAATATCTCCTCAATCTCTCTAGAGTTTTATGGACCCCTCCATGCGAAGCTAAAGGGTCATCGTGAGCTTTCCTAAGAACTTCCGGCACCAAGTTAGCAGGAATCCATAGCTTCCAACAAAAGTTGTCATGCGTCGGGTCACCTATTAAATGCTCCGTCTTCCTATAGAGAAATCCGTCCGCTACTTTCAAATCTGGAAGGTTACTGGTATTAGCCTTAACCTTTTCGACCAACTCTACATAGTCCGGATCGTGAAAATGTGCAGAATCCATATCTACTAATAGCCCATGACTTGCATCTACTGCTGCTATCTCTTCCTCGTTGACTCGTGATAGCGCATCAGGGACCACATTCAGCTTGCCACTTCTGTGTTCTATTTTGAAAGTGAAGCCTTGAAGTTTCAACGCCCATCGAGCAAGCCTAGAATTCAAATCCGTTTGGGACATCAACCACTTAAGGGACGCATGATCAGTGATGACCGTAAAGTCATGGCCCTCCACATAAGCGCGAAACCGTTTTATGCAAATAATTGCTGCCAAACACTCCTTCTCACTAACAGTGTATGACTTCTGAGCCTTATTCAGTTTCTTGGAGACAAAAGCTATTGGGCATTCTTCCCCACTCTCAGACTTCTGCACTAACACTCCTCCAACTCCGGAGTTGCTAGCGTCGCAATGAATATAAAATGGCTTGCTGAAATCTGGACTACGAAGAACTGGAGCAGAGCAAAGCATCTCCTTCAACTTCGCGAATGCTTCTTCTCCTTCCGGAGTCATTACAAATTTCTGCCTAGGCTTTAAAAGATCTGTCAAAGGAGCTGAAACGGCTGCAAAGTTGCTAATAAACTTTCGGTACCAACCGACCATTCCGAGAAATCTTCTCAATGCTTTTAAAGACCTTGGCAGTGGAAAATCCGTCATTGCAGATATTTTTTTCTGGATCAGTCCGAACTACTCCTTCGCCCACAATGTGACCCAAATATTTGACATTCTTCATGCAGAATTTACTCTTTTCCACATTCAATGTTAACCCAGCGGCCCTTATGTGGCTGGAAACAGTTTTCAGGACCCTTAAATGCCCCTCAAAGCTATCTGAGACAATCAGGAGATCATCTAGATACACAAAGACCTCATTTCTAAGTTCCGCTGGAATCACCTTATCCATCAACCTAGTCATTGTTTGGGAAGCATTGGTTAAACCGAAGGGCATCACCTTATACTGGTATAATGGCTTGCCAGGAATCGTGAATGCTGTTTTATCACGCGATTGCGGATCCAATGGAATTTGCCAATAGGCATCTTTGAGATCCAAGCTAGAAATGAAATTTGCTTTGGGAAGACGACTCAATATTGCATCAATTTGTGGCAAAGGATATGCATCTTTTTTGGTCACAGCGTTCACCTTCCTACTGTCAAGGCAAAGTCGCACCTTTCCAGGCTTCTGCACTAATACAACGGGCGAAGACCAAGGACTGTCCGATTCCTCAATCACGCCAAGCTGAATCATACGATTGACTTCCTCGTAAAGCAATTTTTCCACAGCTGGCGAAACAGGAAAATGTCTTTGCTTCACGGGCTTAGCCTCTCCAACATCGATGGAATGAGACAGCATACTCGTTTTCCCCAATCCTAAAACCGCAAAAGATGGAAACTGATCGATGACTGCCTGCAATTTAGCTAGCTGGATGTCAGACAAAACATGAGCATCGTTGGCTATTTCATTTATGCTCATTTCCGGGGGCAATAGGTCAAAATTGGTCCAAAAGTCGATACCTAGATACAAATCCTGACTCAGTGAAGGAATGATGTATAAATCCAGCTCCTGTATCTTTTCCTCATACTGAATCGGAGTTCTAAACCGACCTATCACTTTTTGCTGTTGACCATCGGCTGTATTTATGGTAGTTGCCACCCTCTTAAACGGCATTTTCTGTCTGATAATTTGATCGGCCAAATTCCCGCCTACGGCACTCATGGATGCACCAGTATCTAATAGACCGAGTACCGATTTATCTAAAATCCGCACCTCTGCGTACGGCCGCCTATCCATGCTTTTGTGTCTAATAGCGTTTATTGTCTCCGCTGCTCGCCAAAAATCCCTAATCCTTTTCGCATTTCGCGATTGAGTCCTAGCTGGGTTTGTTGATACATCCGGTGTTAATTTGCCTTGCAATTGCTGTGGCCAGAAAACAGTCGCGTCAGTAACTGCCTCGTCTATGCTGATTACTGATTGACATCGGGATGCGCTGGCTTGTTTCGGAGAACACACGACTGTTGTCGGGGTCGTGTGTTCATCTTCGCGTTTTTTTGGCATTTGTTGCAGGATGGCTTGTATGAATTAGGGCTACCACAACCGTAACAAAAAATCTTTCTTTTCTCCTCACAATCTTGATACCGGTGCCCTTCCTTCCTACAGTTCCAACATATCAACGCTAGAGCATCTACTTCTGCTACTTGCTCTACATCAGAAAATTCAGCCGCGTCATCCGAAAGATACTCCTGCACAAGTTCAGATACTTGCTTTCTAAAAGGAGCAGGTTTTTGATACCCATATGTCCGCTTCACATCCTCAAGGAAGCCCTCCCTACGCCTGCAGATATCCCGAAGCTGCTGAACCGAATCTATGCTCACATTCAACAGTTCGTGCCTTATTTCCGGACGCAAGTTCCGGCGAAGAGTCTCGATGAGATCTCTCTCAGGCATGGGAATCTTCAAACAGTCTGTGATTTGTACCACGGCATCATAAAACGAATCAAAACATTCTCGCTCTTTCTGCTTCCTATCTCGGATAGATTCTCTTAGATCCACATCCGTGCGCGTATCTCGGAACTGCTTACGTAAAGCCTCAGTAAGCAATTCCCACCTAGAGCTATCTGAATTTTTATGAAAGCGCCAATAAAATTCTCGCGCTTGCCCCTCAAATAGAACGCTGGCGTTGCCGCAAACTAAATCAAACCTTGAGTTAAGTGTTTGGCGTGTTAGCGCCTCCACTCGATACAAAAATTTGTCTACACTTAGTCCGTCAGGAGTCCCATTGAAACGTAGCTTCCAACTGCTAATGATCTGTCCGACCTTATCCGGACGACTACTCAAATCGGAACTAGAAAACGCTGATGGGGGCCTATCTGGGATATCTATATCGCCTGCCACAGACTGCGTTCCAAAGTTATGGACAGATTCATTTGCCCTCGGTGGCTCCTGCACCTGTGCCGCGAAATTTGCCTGAATTATTTGCCCCATCTGTTCGGTCAGCTTGACTAGCATACTATGCTGCAGCGCCTCCAGTTGTTGCGCTACAATGCTACTGATCGCCTCTGCATCAATGCTGCCTGCCGCTTGCTTCTCCGGAGCTGGGGTTTTTGCCTTGGGTGTGTTCCCCTTGGTATCACAACCCGGGCACCTGCCCTGCTTCCTGACCAATGCGTCCGCGCATTCCCTGTGGAATACATGACCACAATTTCCGCGTTTTAACTGGTCCGGCGACAAGGTCTTGTCGCAGAGCGTGCATTTCTGAGATCCCGAAGCATCTGTATCCATGGTTCCTGATCTTTTCTAGCCTTTGTACTTTAGCCGCAGTCAAATTATAAATTCAGGACCACCACGTGTTAAGCCCAAGGATAAAATATAAAATTTGGAAATCTTAAGGAAGCGTTAAATTTAGATCCTATATCCTAATGAAATTAAAATTTAAAACGAAAATAAAACTTGACCATAAATACACAAACAATTTTATCCAAGTTTCGAACCCCAAAACGCGATGGAACCTATTTGTCTCCGACAAGTTCCACAATGTAATATAGCTCGAAATCTGATCCCTACTTCTTCCAATAAATGCTTAAACAGATAGTGATACAAAAAGGTTTTAAAAGAAATATTCATAAAACAATAAATATAGATAAAAAGGTAAATAAAAAATGAAAAGGTAAAATAAAATCAAACGAACTTCTGCTTCGCAAAACAATTCAAAACAGAAAACAAAATCGACAATCAAAAATCAATAACATAAGTTAGGCCAGCAAGCATAGCAATGCTTGTGATTAGAAATGCACTTGTATACATCAATAGGTTCGATTAGCACAAAAGAGAATTGGAAAAAAAAATTGACGATCGTTGTTTATTGATATTTGCCAATAACAACAACAACAACAACAAACGCATTGCCGTGGTCAGACGAAAGCTTCGCTGTCTGCAGTCCAAGCGGCTGGCGCTTCTACTCTTCCGTCAATGTTGGGTTCACTTCATCTGCTATCATCCGTGGCCTGAGTTTCTCTTCCGAAAGATAAACGCTCAGTAATCCTAGGCAAATGATAACAAACTAATAAATCCATGTGGCATTTGTTGTGCCCCTTTGTAACTGCCTATCATCCGTGGTCAGATGCTCGCTTCAGAAAGCAAACGCACCTGCTAGTCCTATGCGTCTGATATGCACTGACTCGGGCAGCACGGTGTAGAGTATACACAAGTCTGTCTATTTCCTAACCCTCAATTGTCGTCTGCGGCCGGCTAGACGCTTCAAATCTGACTCATCTTCTTCCGTATTCCTATGCTTCCGAACAACTGCGAGTGGAATTAAACAACTACTTCCTAACACCTGGAGAAACCTTGGCTTAGCGACTACCTGTCCACAACACCTAGTCTTAGCCCTCCCCATGGCTGAAAGAAAATTTTACCCTTATTCTTGAGTGTGTGCGTGAGTCACATAAAACAAATATGTGGCCAACACGTTTGGGCGCCAATCTTATTAAAATTATTAATTATAAGTTATATTATTTATAAATGTAACGAGCCGCCACACTCACAAAACCAATAACTACTCCAGGCAAGCTGTTTGCTCGAGACCTGAGCGCACGCTAGATATTTATCCGGCTTCGGCTCGTCGGCAACGGGGGTGATGGTCTTGCTCAGGACTCGGACTGCCTATCTATAATTTTAAATTCAATAATTGCGTGCAACAAGCTACAACCGGGAAAAGAGATACACACACACAAAAACAAAGATTAAAGGGACAAAAGATAATTCTCCTCTCGGCTCGATCGACCCATCTCTGACCTCCTGATGTCCTGGAGGCTCTAGTTTGCCCACCCTTCCATTTGGTCGCCCCTATCCTTAGCGCTGTGCAGCCTGAGCGACCCCTTTTGCAAGCGCTACCCTACATCACAATACACGCTACCGCGGCCACTTTTAAGTTGTTTTAAAACATTATAAAATTTTTATTAAATCTAGGAAAATATAAAATCATTCTTAAACTAAATAATGGGTATAAATACAAAAAGTATAAAATATAAACATGCAATCGGCAATCAGAGATAATTTAAAAGGTATTTCTGTTGCGGTACATTTAAAAGACAAAATACGACAAAGGCGTAAGATTAGTGCGAACCGAATTCGGCAGTCGGCGACAATTTCAATTCACAAAAATTCATCAAATAAAACAATGAGAACAATAAGGCATAATTGTCAAAAAAAAAGAATTAAACACAATTGCCTTGCAACTTTAAATGATTTTTTTGTTACTTTTTGCTATTACTTTTCTTTTGCGTTCGTTATTTTTCTTACTCTTTTCTTTAGGTTAAAATTTTAGTTTGCCGTTTCAATATTATTTCTACCATTTTCTGTTTGTTATTTATTTCATTTTTTTTTGAAGAAAACCAATTTCCAAATTTTCGCTTCTTGGCGACACTCACCCAAAATCTTACATCCACCGGCGAAAGCGCTTTCCTCGGAAAATGCTAGCTGTAAGGGGGAGGGGGAAAAGAAATCATAGGCAGAAAGAATATAATAAAACGGGGACCACGAAAAGAGAAAGTCATACGAAGTTCAGAAAACTCATTGGCGACTGCAATTGCTTGCCCTACAATAAATCCTTATGCCACATCCGGGACACTAATCCTTCAACTTTGGCTGATTGCCGCACGATTATTAAATATTCACAAAATGTTCTTTTCTTGGCGTAATGTTGTTGTTGTTCGACATTAACCTAACTTATTGACTAATTTGCTCTCTTATACTAAATAAAGAAAAATTCATCTGGCTTCACATATCACTTCTCCATCCGAATTTTCGGGTCGCGGAAACTCTCCTCTTAGAAACCTCGGGATTGATTTCCCGGCTCTGTTCTTCTCTGCGTTTTCCGCGGCAGCGGATCTGCGGCGGCGAATCGCCGGCGGCGAAACTACGGCGGCGGTATAAGTGGAACTAAAGGGACCGCTCTGCTGGTACCTGCCTACTCTGCCTCTAGACCGAAAGCTCGATCGCCGCTCGGGCCGACGTTGGGAGCTCGATCGCTTATTTCCGACCTTTGGCCGGCTGCTCACAAAAGGGGGGGACAAGGGTAAGAAATTGCCTACTTGTAGATGACCCCTCTGTAGCGAGATTTTGGGTCTCGGACTCCTTTTTATGGGCTTTTTTTTTTTTTTTTGGCTTCCTTTTATGTGCTGCTGCGCTGGGTGAGGGCGTCTCGGCGGAGCACCAGCTCCAGATGCTCTGCTGCGGCTGCAATCTGGCTTGCCCCTCTCCTCCCTGGGGCCGTCGAGTGATAGCTCAGCTATAACAACACCCGATATAACTATATGTTTGCCCTATGGCCTTTTCTTGGCTGACCTTTCGCCAGCGGCTCAGTAGCCGATAAAATAAAACTTTCCTTTGGCACTGTGTATTGGGCACTCGCGACTATTTTTTATTAATTTTTAGCACACGAGTCGAAAATGAACTATGCACCTCAGCTACCAAAATGGAAAAGACCGAAGATGACGCCAGGAAAGTGGCGGTAACCCCCATGAGAAAGTAGGAGAAAGGGGGACCGTTGACATTTGCTGCTGTTACTCTCTCCCCTATTCGTCCATGCCAATTCTACCCTTTCTAGCCGTCGTAGCCCTGCAGCTACTCGACACATAACCACTCCACAGATGGCGCTAGCAAAAGTATCTGTAGACGAGCAAGCGCTACACGAGGCGCCCACGTCCCAGTTGGCCACGTTTCACGTTCCCCACCTCGACATTCACATCACCATCGCTAGTCCCTTGCCCATCCTAGCCACATCCCACATCCTGCCAGCCTTACCTACCTGACAGGCATCGACGAATGAGCCGTGGCTTTGATAAATTGAAGGCAATACCAGACTATGCCGGCCATCAGCAGTTAGTGAGCCATCGCCAGAAATCACAAAATCGGAGCTAGCCCCGGACTCGTTTCAATTCATGCCATTGCCTGGCTAATTTAGTGAGCAAGTGGGGATGGACACGGGGGCAGCAGTGGCACGGTGGCAGCGAAAGGACTCCGGGACAACGGTCCGGAGCGTCAACGACACAAAAGTGTCGTATTCAAGGTCATAAAACGTGCGTCATGGCCGGTAATCAAAGCATGAAATTAATTTCCAATTGATTTTGGCCCCAGTCGCCGGGGCCAATCGCTGCAGGAAGTTGACCAGCGGAAGTGCGAAACGATAAACAGCAACGACCGACGGGTCGAAAGGAAACGCCACCCGAGACATCCTTCAGCGCTGGAGTGGAGAGGTGTTGGACTAAAGGAGCAGCTGGTGCAGCCCTCAGAGGGGAGAGGGAGCCGGGATGGAAGGATGGATGGACCGACGGTTGTGCTGAGGGGGCATTAAACGATCAGGCATTTAATGACACCGGTCAGCCATTGATTTGCCAAATACATGTACGAACTACGTTTGCCAGGACCCTCGTCCGCAATCCTCCTGTCCCAGAGCCAGTGCCAGTGCCAGTGCTAGAGCCCTGCTCGGCCAGTGTCCATGCTAGTGGATGAGGTAGAGGGCGTCACTGGCGATGACTTGGACTCCGTTTGAGTCAACACAGCCGCAGGGATTGTCAATACCGAAAAACCGGTCAGGCATGGGACATAGTTCACCCGGCGAGGGTTGCTACTTCGATGGGGGCGAATTTTTATTACTTTTTATTAAGTAAATAATATGTAAAAATAAGTAAATAATCATATTTAACGATTAAAGTTGACTTTTGCGTCATAAGGGCAGAAATTGGCCACAAAGGAATTTTCGCAGAGGAAAACAACAGTTGTTGTCAAGGTACAAATGTGAAACGCAATAAAATCATATTAAAAAACCACATTTGTTGGTAAATATTTAATGCTTTTTACAAAAGCCCTTTCAAGTGCATTATTTAATTTGACTTTTGAGTAATTAAACAATAAATATATTCATTAATTCAGGGCAAAAGGTAAATTATGAATCACATAATTATATTTGTTCTTCATTTAGTTCAATTAATAAGCCTTTGACAATTAGCCAAATACAGTCAATTATTTACCACTTTTATTAATATTTTAAATAAAGCTATAAAATAAAATCATAATAGATTATTCTGCTGAAAATAAAACACATTTTTAAATACAGAAAAGGCATTCAAAAATATCTTCTTATTTTGAAAACTTGTTTTGTTTGCTAAAAAAAATATTAGCTCTTTCCGTTGTCTACCGAAACAATTTTAATTCCCTCCACCTACTTCTTCCTGGGAAATTGTTTCTATTTTCTCGTTCATTTCTTTTTCCGTGAACTGTCAGGTTTACGTAAATTACGCCTCTTGTTTTCTTTTGATCAACTGAGAGAGCTGCCCTCGCCGGGCCGTAAAACTGGCGACCAACGGCGCATATTCGGAGGAGGAGGGAGGCTGTGCGATGTTGGGAGGCGCCATGACCATCAATATAGGCGGAATGCGAGGTGAGGGGCCGATGGCCGGCAGATGGCCATCTGGCCTGCTCTTCCTCCTACACCTATGCCTGCTCTGCCTCTGCCACTGCCACTGCCTCCACTCCACTTCATCTCCATTTTTATTCCTCAGGCCTAGACCACAAAGCACAAACAACTGAAGCGGGGCATTTAATGTCGCTCTGGCTGTCATCGCCAAAATCGAATAACCAAAAACAGAAAAGGCAAAAGCCGAGAGCCGAAAGGAGCCGGCAAAAAAAGGACAAAATAGTGAAAATGGCCGGAGTGGCAGGCGAAACGAAAGCGAGCGCTTGACGAAAAAATATGCACAGCATCCTTGACGTTTCTCGTTCGCTCGTTGACGCCCAAGCTCAGGCCCATCTGCTGCAGCTTTCCGCTCCCGCATTTTCCGCTCTTGCCGGTTTTCCCGCTGCTGCCGATGCTGCCACTGGCAGTGCCACAAACCACCAGCGGTCCAGTCCCCAGAGCAGCCGCTGTCGCTGTCGCTGTGGCTGAGGCATAGGCTGTTGCTTGTCCTCCACTTGGCACTTGGAAAAATACCTTGAGTAAATAAATAAATGAAAAGTATTTTAAGTTCTGTCCTGACTGAAAATATTTACTATATTTAAGAGTTGAACTTTGGTTTTATTTTATTATTCTGAGAAATTGGCAATGGCAAATCGAATAATTTCATGTAACAATAATGTAATAAAGTCAACATTTATATATTTATTTAATATTCCAAGTTCGTTTTTTTTTTATCATTTTAAAGAAATAAAGTTTCTTTAAGGCCTAAGACTCCTGTTTCAGTGTGAATTCTGGGCGAGATGTGTTCATGTCTAATGTCGAAATGGTTAGTTTCACTTTTTGCGTCAGAAATCGTAAAATTGGATATAAAATTTTACGAGCGTGTGGCTGGGCCTCGTCTGAGGTCTCGAGTGTTCTGTTAGCTCTCTCGTCCTGCGTGGGCACTCGGCCTGGACACACACAGATAGGCATACACTCGCACAGCCATAGCAATACAGATTCGTCCTGGCAAATGGCCGCCTGTTTTTGGTCACGGCACAAATTTTGACGCTTGACTAGCAATGGCAGCCACATCTCTCCACAGCTCTGGCCTCATCTGAAGACGAGGCTGGAAATGAAGCCGAAGCTAAAGTGGCAGACGAAAAGCGACGACGGCATTTTGTTTGCGGCAATAAATCATTTATGCAAGTTGCCTGGCTGTTTGCGTTGAAATAAAAATTTAACAGAAATTTGTTTAGCAATTTTGCTGTTTAAAAATTCAAGAGCTACTTCCTTAGCTCGAAGTCAGAGTCGGACATGGTCTCGGTCTTGGGCTAAAGCTAAGAAGCTGTAACTGGGGGCCGTCAGTGTTGTGTGTTGGCCTTTTGTTCGAACTCTGGATTGTTGCATTTAATACTGTGAGGCAATAATATGCAATAATCTCGCATCACACACACACACACACATCCCCGGGGGATCCCGGGGAGCGTGCTCCGGCAGGCTACATATGTCTATATGTATATTCATGAGCAATATATTTTATAAGCATCATTGTGCATATTGGATAAAAAATAAGCTTAAAATACAAAAATATTCCCTCACAGAGGCAGCCGGCAAGCAAAAGCAATCAGACGCCTAGCCAAGCCAAGTTTCCTCCGCCCATTTTCCCATTTTTCTTCTATCAGAACTTTACCATTGTGGGAAATGCCGTGCAGGGCCTCAAACATCCTTTTTCCCAGCTGCCGAAGAGAAGTTCCCCAATATTCAGGGATCCAAGGACGTGGCGGCAGGGGCTCCACAAGAGGAAGGATGTGCCGAGTTCGGAATGTGTTTGTAAGTCTATTGTAACAGCAATATAAGTGCGAGGATGTGGGGCAGACTAAGAGCTCCAAGTCCACAGCAGCACCAGCAGCAACAAAATATTTACAAAATTGTAATGGAATATCAACAGATCATAAAATCATGCACATTTTATTTGTCGTAGTCGTAAAATGTAAAAAAACATACAGACACCCACAGCGACACACTCCCCATACGCCCCACACACCCCACACACCCACTTGGCAGTCCTGGCTGGGAATGGATAAAGTATATTGAAAATAAAATGAAAATATTTTATGTGCATTACAATGCCAGCGTGTGGCAATATCTCGAGTACAAGTACAAGTAGGACGGATAGAAAATTGTGGCATTTATTAAATGGCTTTGGCTCTGGCTTCAGCATCGGCTTCAGCTTCAGCTCGGAGCCAACGGGGGAATCCCCCTGTTCCCATTCGACTCGGCTTATTTCATTTTACTGCCGCACAAGGCCGCCCGCTTAGCTGCTTAGCTGCATTAGCCGGCCAAGGATGCCAGGGCCACGCCCATGCCCATGCCCCTCCTGCCCTCCGCCGGCAATTACTTGATTGGGCGGCATATACAGCCGAGCTTTAAATTGAATTACAGAAAGTGCAGTGCATTGCAGGGGATACAACCGAAACAAATTCAAATCACAGCCACAAAAGCAGCTTTACACAACGAATAAAATATTTTTTTTTTAGGTTTTTAAGAGAATGATTTATTCATTCGTAAATAAGAGTATTTTATTTAATAAATAGCTCATAGCGCACATAAGTTATTCCTCTGAGTTGTATATTATTCGTATAACTCGTAATCATTTTAAAGTTAAACGAAAAGTTGAAAGGTGTATTTCTTTGCATATATTTTCCCTGTGTTCCAACACAAAACAGCAATAACATTCAAGGGTCGAGCGATTTTAGCAAGTGTCGCCTTTCGCCTCTCGAAACTTTTTAGCTAATTTCCGATTTTAACGAAGAATTTTTAAGCATCGGCCACGCCCTGCTTTCGAGGCTTTCGACCAAAGGCCTGGACAGCATCAAAATCACTTGGGTGCTCGCAGTTAACGAGAAAATGTCTGGCAAACACTTAAACTTTTACGATGAGGTGCAGTCAACGCGGGTCGGACAATGGGACAGAAAGGGGATTTTCCGACCAGTTCTGAGACAACTTTCTAAATGTTGCATTTGCATAACACTTCTAGAAGGAATGACCGAGAAACTGTATATGTGAGAGTCTTAAAAAAAAATGTAACAGAAAAGATGAAAAGATCCTTTAAAGATCCTTTATTTGTGTGACATTTCTTATATATTTTTGCAGGAAACAAAAATCATAGTTAATTACCAATAAAAATTGTTACCTTTCAAATTATTATGAATATGCAATAAATATAAAGAAAATAATCACCTAAATGACCATCTTTAAATGCTTGGCTCTATAAATATTATCTGAACATAGTTTTTATTGCCAATTTAAATCCCAAAACCCACTCAAAGCCATCATGTGAAAGCTCACGTTTATGCCGATCAAAATCAAAGCCTTGCTTAGTAATTAAAATTTAAAGAACATATATACAAATGCGATCCATTCATTATCCACGACAATCTACTGTGAAAAGCGCATTAAAATGCGTTTTATAGTTTAAACACCCATTCCCAGTGAGCCATAAACAATTTAACATTTCCATACCCACACTTATCTTTATGGGCCCAATCGAGTAGATGGCTTAAACGAATGCACGATATGGAAATCTGGCGGGATCCATTTAAACGACACTTTGACTGATGTTGATTGATTGCCTAACATAATGAGCTGCAGGTGCATTGACACGGCCCAATGGCCAATGGGCTGTGAAATGTGAAAACTAATCCATCGAACCGCGGCGGCGGCAGTTCAATGACAATTGATTGGCGACCAAAAGGAGGCGTCATGGGGGAAATCAATTAAGTGAGAATAGGCGTAACAGCCGGTCGCCATTAGCAGTTAACAAGGGGGAAAAGACCGAAAGGGATTTATATATAAATTAGGTTTCCTTAATTAAAAAGGTAACATGTGTAAAATATATATAGAGATTTGCGATATACCAAACCAATTATCTTAAGAGTAAGCCCTAATTTCTGGTCCTGTGCCTTTCTATCGCCGGTCCACTCTAAGAGTCCCTAATGTAAGCGCTTTTAGAAATAAAATAGCTCGAGGGCAAATCCCGAAGCATAACTATTAACTGAATGCTAATTATTGGCAGCACCTGAAACCCGTTGCAGTAAAGGATTCGGCAATAGAGAGCTATTTTTAGGCCATGTCGACTGACAGTTTTCCAGTTTTAGTGTCCGTTTTATGTGTGTGATTTGGCCACGCCAAGGAAAACAAAACCAGGAACGGAACCTACGTAATTGAACACGACTGGCACTAAAAATAGCCCACCGCTGGCCGACCAACTAACCGAGTAACCATCGGCCCGGCCAGAACCCCAGCTAAAGAAGCGATAAAAAGGAGATAAAACGCCCAGCTATCCGAGACCATCCCGACACTATCCCCAGTTACATCTGCAGGTCCCTCCATCCACCCGATACTGTAGTTATGGCCACAACGCAACTGAAGTAAATAGTCTTGTTTTATGGTTTATTTAAAAGTCAGCCGCCGGGTGGCCAGCAAAGCGATAAACAAGCAAGTCACTCCCAACTCGACTCCACTCAGCTCAGCTCTGTTCGGCTCCACTCCAGTCCGTTTGACAATTGAACACTTGGAGCTAGAGGTGGAGGTGGAGGTGGATGTGGCGGTGGAGATGAAGCCTCAGCTGGTTGACCTGCAATTCGAGCTGCTAGAGGAAGACCTGCCGAATGCCTGTCAGACGGCTTCCTCCGCCGCAGAGCCCGAAAAGCCAAAAATTCATTTACCCGAAATTACAAATTACGGCACTTGCAGTCACTGCCACTATCGCAGGGCCAAGACTCAGATACCGACACCCAAAAAAGCACTAAGAGAAAATTTAAATAATTAGGACAGACCGGAGACTTCATTAATTCCTCAGCTTTGTTAAATACAAATTAATGAATTTAAAGAATATATTTTATAAACAAAATAAAATCATAATGCCTTGAGTTTGAATTGTAATTCTTTTACTGGACCTTATTTATTATGATTAACTTTACTAGCAAAATTAAGAAAAACAAAGTTGAAGTGCCATAATAACCTCCCTTTTCCCGCAGTGTCCTGAGTGATTGGGGAAGAACGCACTGAAAGCGGTAGTTGGCAAGCAACTATTAACTCAACAAGCATAAAATGAAGCAGTCCCAGCCGGGGTGGCTGCCCAGGTCTGATTGCGGTGGTACGACCAGGTGGGATCGCTGGATTGCCGGATTGCCGGACGGCTCCCGGTCTGCTAACTGGTGGCAAAGGTCACAGCTCCGGGTGGCGGCTGAGCTGGCAATAAGCCGACAGGAGAGCCTGACACCGTTGACGGGTTGGCCAGTGACAGGAGCCAGTACCAAGAAGCGGGAGCCAGCAGCCAGGAGTCCTGAAAGCAGAGAACGGAGAACTGGAGCCAATGCCAGGGTTATTACATTTGCATGCGGCCCAACTTACTTTGGACCATATTTCAAAAACTGTCGACACTCTCCAGCACGGGAACATGGGGAAAAAATACGAGAAGAAACGAGAGAAATAAAAACTGTGGAGGAGGCAGGAGCGGCGCACAAGTCAAAAGGAGGCGCAATTATGACAAAAGTATGCCTGGCATAAATTTCATAACAACCTCGTTTCGCACTTGTTAGTGTTGGTGTTGATGCTGATGCTGATGGCCTTGCGCCTGGCTCCACTCAGCCACCACCCCCTTGGGTTTGTGGTGCGTCGAGGATGTTGTTATGACATTTGTTTGCTGCTAAATAAAGCGAGGCATTAAAGTTAATGACGCCCGGGCAGGTTGCTTAAAGTGCCAACCACCCGCGGCCAGCCACCAGTCACCAGCTAGCCGCCGTACATACATATACATATATACACACACTTAACCCACAACCGGCGGCAGACATCCAACGTCAGGACCACCCACTAGGACACCCCGTAGGCGTGGCACCACCCACTGGCAGGGCGGAAATTAGAAATTAAGTCGCGCGCTGTTTGAATATAAATTTAATTAATGTTACACAAATGCTTAAAAGCTGTAGTTTGTTTGCCCTAGACCGCTGCCAACACGACAGGCGGCAGTGGCAGTGGAAGTGGCAGCAGCAACAACAGGGATAGCGACCCGGAGCAGTCAACTCTGACAGGCAACAGCACGCGCCTTCCGCTATCCGCCATCCGCTTTTCCGCCATCCGGTTTCCATTTTCCGCCCGGTCCCCGTAAACTTTGGACGCTGTTTAATAGTTTTCAAACGCTTGTCTAACTGACGCCTTCCGTCAGTAATATGTAACCGCAGGGCGAGGGTAGCCCCACCGATTGGTGGGAATAAAATAATTAAATAAAGCATAAGCAGCTAAAATTTTAATGATTTTGATTATAACAATATATTTACTTGATTAAATTAAATTAAATTATGGGAAAACCATTTTCATTGACCTTTTCAAACCATTTTTAAATAATTTTTAACTTTTACTAATCATAGCTTGATTTAGCATAGTTTTTCAATTATATAATACATATTGTTTAACAAATACACATCATTAACTAAATTTCTAAGCAGCAAATTTCAATCTAAGCATTGATTTAAACATTAAGGTAAATATGGTAATTTGAATATGATGATTTCGGTATTATGGCTTTGTGAAATCTATATATATTGGATCCCAGAAATGCTTAAGGAGCAATAAGGCACTTCCCCAACCGATTTGGATACCTGACTTTAATCCTGTGTGTGTGTAACCCGATCTCTTTTTCGCAAGCTGCTGGTACAACCCTCTGCCCTCTACCCATTTGGATGGACGCACAGGAAAAGCCACTCGGAGTGGTCATCACTCCGGGGGAATCGGCGGAGTGGGAGCCGGAGTGAGTTTATTTGTACGGAACTCCCGCTTGCGTCATGTGTGAGCAGCTCCACCTCCTGCTGATGCAGTTCATTAATTATTTGGCCGAAAGGCCAGCGGGTTGTCACTGCTGCTCGCATTTCCTACGCTTTTCCATCGCATTTTTCCTACGCTTTCTCTTCCACTCGCTATGTTTGTCCGTGTGTGAGAATCGCTTTGGCCAGCGCAAAGTCGCTTAATTAGTTTCAGTTGAAGTTTATTATTAGCGCAAACTTTGACATCGATAACAACGTAAAGTCATTAGCATTTACAGCCATAGTTAGTCACAGTCACTTTCGGTAGTTCTTCTTTTCCGGTGCGGGGCTTTAGGAGCGGATCTGGAAGCGGGTTCAGTGGGTGTGTATGGGAGTATGGGGGTGGCTGCTACACGACAATGCTTTCAATGCCACTTGCCGTTTCTTCGCCCAACTTTGCATACAAGCCAAATTACATTTCAGTCGCTGCCCGAAGCCCGGTGCCCGATGCCCGGTGCCCTGTGACCCTGTTGCCATTTGCATCTTGCAACATAACAAAGCATTTCATTAGATTCAGACTCAGATTTGGAGTATGTAGGAGTTGCAATCGGAATCGGAGTCCCACCCCGCAGCGGTGTCATTAAATCATGCTAAATGTCAGTCACTCGGAGTCGCGTTTTAGCCAATTGCCGAGGGCCTCGCATTGCATGGCATGCACCGACACCCTGTACAGACAACTTGCCCCCACAACACCCCTGCTGCAGCTGCTGGTGCGGTTACTGCTGCGGCTGCAAATGCAAATAGCAGCCGCGCAACAGCATTTCCATGGAATTAGTTAACGTTTACCATTGCCGAGCTGCTGTTATTGCCACCAACAAAAACGACGAGAGACACTCGAAATAATGCAGAGCGGAAAACGCTGGAAATTAGACGAAAACACAAACATTTTGACCCAATTGAAGCTGGTTTAATTAAAGAACTAAGCAAAGATATCCATAATCCAAAAATAATCAACGAATTTTCCAAATGAAAATGAAATATTGAACTGCCAAACTTTAACAGATTGCTTTTCGATCATAAAAACTTGTATTTATTATTTTAACATGAAAAATAAAGCATTAAAGCATTAAAGCATTAATTTTAAATTAATATATTTCTCTATAAGTCCTAAAAATATTATTAAAAGATTGATTGCAAGGCGCTTTCCAGAAAAACCTATCAAGATTACTTTGTATACACTTGCAGCTTGCAAGTGCATAACATTATGCATATATTCTACTTTTTTGGATTTTCAACCTAACTTTGTTGTTATATATTTAAAAAAGTGCACCTTTATCTTCTTTTTTTTTGTGAGTAATATAGAGATTTACTAAATTCTCCACTATTTCTAGTCACTCCATTTTTATGGCTTAACCAAAACGTGTTGACAGCCTATTTTTTATGGTGCAGGCCAGTGCTAGTGGCAGTGGCAGTGCCAGTGCCAGTGTGTTCCCCTGTAAGCCGGCCAGCAAATTGACAGTGTTAAATTAATTTGAAAACACATGGAAGTGCTTGATGGTCCGCCGCCGCTCACGCTCCGAGTTTCTCTTGTCTGCTGAAACTGCGGGCCATTTCCATAGGTGGATCCGCGGATATGGATGTGGGCCAGACTAACTGGCAGGCGGACTGGCAGGCCCCGATGTCAGTTAGATGCTTTCCACTGATTTTAATTAATTCATCTGTCAAATAAGATTAGTTTTATGGTTTACATTGTACACACTGGCGGAGGCACACACACAGAGTCCCGGCTCTAGGTACACAAACGGTAGTGCGATGCTGCTGTATTTGGTTGCTGGTTTGTGGTTTTCGGTCTCGGTTTTCGGTCAGATGGGCTCCAGCCCCACAACGAGTCCTCGTCCGAGCTGAGCCTTCCCATTGGCATTCAATAAAAATGGCTTTAATAAACGGGTAATTGATGGCGCACTAATGCTCGATTTGGCTAACAAGCTGCAAATGTCACTGATAAAGTTCCGGCGCACATTCACGACTCCCGCGGGAGTCCTGTTTTTGGGGTGTGGAGGGGATCAGGTGGACACCGTCCTGTGTTCCGAAATCGCATTTCAGCGGAGCCATTAATGAGCTATAATAATTCAATAAACTGAAGGCAATATAAATTAACCTGTTGCTGTTGCCCTCGCCTCTCTGGCCATCCGTTCTTCCCCTCCCCCGGCGGCAAAATACACAAATTTCATTTTGACATGCATTGCAGGCCACCCACACACACACACGCAAATATCCATGTACACACACACGGTTTGGGTAAATAGCCAGGACGACCGCACACTTCGGCCCAGAGAGAGAGATAGCCATGGGTATTTATACACAGTCATACGGCCCATTAGCCACAGATTTTGTAAATTATGTCAATAATTCAATACAGATATGCCAGCACTGCTGACATTTGTCAACCCCCCCGCCCGGGGGTGGCGTTTCCAGGCCACCACCCCTTGATTTCCCCACGATTTCCCGTCGACCCCACCGACTTAACGACAGACGCAGCCGTAGTCGTGTCAAATTTGGGCGCCGTTCATTGTTAATCGCCCGGCCATAAGCCCGAAAACAATTAAGTTAATCAAATGCAATTGAGCAATGTCATTTATGATTGTTCTGCCACTTGCCCTCGCCGGGGAGCGATCCCTTTCTTCCAATTGTGCTTACATCCTGATATCTTGAAGCACAGAGTACATGTCCTTTCCCACTCGGTGTGCTAGCTATGGCTTGTTTGGTTTCACTAAAAGTTTAATTAGTAATTTGGTAATTTATATTTGAAATAAACAGAAAAGAAAATATAAAACTGAAACACTTATATATAATCTTCAAATTTATCAGACGAAAATAGAGTTTGTCTTCGAATATTTGATTTAATAACTTTTTAGACCTAAAATCTTATTTTTCGATTTATAATATTACCAATAATTTCACGTAAATAAAACAAATTCTTTAAAGCAACTAAATTCAATTCCATATTTAATTTTCCTGGTATTGAACCAATAATTTAATTCCTGTTAAATGTAATAAATAAGCTTGTAAATAAATAAAGCTTGAGTTCCAAGCTAAGCAAACAGAAACATATATATTTATGAAATTCCTTGAAAAGCCCCATCTGCTAATTGTCCGCCTTAAATCCTAAACCTTGTTGACTTTTGGCGAATCCCAGGTGAGCCTGCGAATAATTCCGTTGAGCGAGATCATACGCACTTCGGTATGCTGGCCATAAATTCCTCTTCCATCTTGTTTATTTATGCCGGCAAGTTCAACTATGAATGCTGCCCGGGGTTTCCGGCTGCTCTCGTTATTAATAGGATTGTCAATCGCAAATTGTGCCTCTGTCTGTGCTCGTTCCTACCATATACAATCTACTATATATTCGGGGTCCTATGTTCCTCAGAGCCCCATCCTGGTGCTCATCATCATCATCAACAACACTGTCAGCATTGTTGTCGCTCCGCTCAGTTCAGTTCAGTTCAGCTCGATTTTGGGCCTGCTGTTGCCAGGCTTTGGCGTCGTGGCTGAAAATTATTATAGCGGTTATTATTCACAGTCAATTACATTGCCACAGAAACACACAAACACACTGGCACAAAGGCCCACACAGATCCTGGGGAGAAACACGAGGAGGAGGAGGAGGGGGAGTAGGTCGATGCTGAAACCGGAGGAGCTGCAAAGGAACCGCAGCCATCGCGTGGCCGCCGGTGAGACAGCGAGTGACGTCTTGACAGGCACACTATCCATCCGTGCATTGTACATAATGACAATTATAATGGCAACCACAATTATGGATGCCAGTCGATTAATAACGCCGACTCGACGACTCCCGATTCCGGCATCTCAACTGCTCACGCCGAGTAACGAGGACAAAGCGACGTCAATTTATGGCTTCTGCCGCCTGCACCAAATATTTTCGAGTGTATTAAAATTCTCGCCGCTCTAATGGGAGTGGGACGAGTGAGTGGTATTTCCTGAAGTGGGTTTGGAAATAGAGCTCAATCTTCTGTCAATTTTACCTTACTTAATTTCGCATTTCGTGTGACGCAAATGGTATGAAAGATGGCCGCCAGCTTATCACTTCTGGGATTTGGGTTAAGCTTGGGAAAACGTGGAGACAAGGAGATTATAAGGCAATTATTAATTATTTATGATTGTATAAAGTATAAATTTAATATGCGAACAAATTAAATTAGATGAAATAGCCTAAAGTTACCTTCAACGAGTTTTATTTTTGCAACATTTTCAGCTAATTGGATATTTTACTAATGTTAAATTGTGTCTTTACATTATGTTCACACTGACAAAGCACTTCATTTGCGTGTTATGTCACTCACTAATTAATATAGACATTTTCCGATAATTTATGTAGGTGCATTAGTTAGAGGCAACATTTTAAATGCAGAAAACTGTGTTCGGAATTCATGTCTTTTCAGTGGCTCCACAAAAAGTTTTGATTGATTGCGCTTAGCTAAAAAGTGCAATTAATTGCACTTTAAATGGTTTGCCATTCGTCAGCCATTTACGGACTATAACTAATTTGGCATATTCGGCGAGGCTTTAAGGTCGAATTGATTTATAATCGCACTGAAGTGCCCAAGGACTTATTGTTGAATATTTGCGCCATGCCGGGTCCTTTGGCCAGACTGCGATAAGGTCTCCATCGCAACGGCCAGCTCAAAGCTATCGACGTAATTTCAATGGCAATTATTTAAATAGATATTTCAGGGGATTACATCTCCATCATCGGGCCCCGAACTTTCTGCGCTGCTCTTGCTGCCATTGTGGCTGATTATTTATTTCGCCAGAAAATTTCTTGAGCGACAGGCGGGCTTAAGTTGTAGCTCGGGACTTTGAGTTGGCATTGCTCCTAGCAGGGATGTTGCTGCTGTTGTTGATGTTGCTGCTGCCACTGCTGATGCTGCTACTGCTGATGTTGAGCGCCAAATCGTTAGCGCATTTTAATTAAACTCTAAATTAGTCATTTTCATTGCCTTTTGGCACAAAGTAAAAGTGCCCTTCCGCTTCCACCGTTGGCGTGCTTTGGCCCTGGATCCCGGATCCTGCGATTCTGGGTCCTTGCAATTCGTTTGAAAGAGTGAAGATGGCGCCGCATTGCGTGCTCCCTCTGTTTGTCTGCGTGTGTATCCGTGTTTGCCATCCTTGTATTTGTATTTGTATGTTTATTGCTGCGCTTTTTGTTGCTGGCTTTGCTCCTGCCACAGCTACTGCTTCTGCATTTTCATTTATTTCAGACGACAGATTCCATGGCTGGCTCTTGAGTCTTGCAACTAAATTAAGGTTAAGATTGCAAATAAAATGTATTACCCGCCCGCCCATCAGCTGCACGCCTCATTTGAAATGCATAAACAACTGGCAAAGCAAAAAGTTCAACGACTGTCGCCATTTATCTCTTTTAGCCCGCTGCTGTCTAATGACACGCCCACCACCACACCGCCGCACGCAATGGGTTAAGCTGGGAAGCCGGGAAGCCGGGAAGCTGGTCTGGAGAAAGCCGAAATGGATTCTGGGGGCGAGGAGGAGACCACAATTTAAGCCTAAACGCTGTGCGTTTAAATAACATCCAGCCAACGGCTGCGGACATGCAACGGAGCCCCTCCGTCAAATTCAAGACAGACCAAGAGCAAATTCGCCGCCAGGCTGGGCTTCACTGCCATTCCCCCCATAGTTTCACTATATCTCACTAGCTGCCAGATGCTGTCAGCACGCCCCAGGCTGTGGGCTGTACCCAGGCCAGTGCGGCGTATGCGCAATATGTGCCCCCTTCAGTGCAACGTCGCACTACAAACTGCCAAATGCATTCTGCAGCAACGGCTGACTGCAGGCTACTAAATTTTACTACAGTTAAATAAATTCCCTGAAATTAGTAATATTTATGCTACATTATTGCACGAGCAGCATCCGAGTAACGGCGGGACGTCGTGTGGTTAAGTAACCGCTCTTTATCTCTTTCAATAACAAGTCTAACGACAACGGCAACCACATCGGCAACTGCGACTAGAACTATGCGGAGAGACTATACCCATCGCTGCCTTTTGTTGCCGCTGGAACTCCTCTTGTGCCTCTGAATGAATGACATAATGGTGGAAGACCACAATTTCAAAAGCATACTTAGCAAATATTACGAAATACTACGGAGAAAAGTGCACGCAACAAAAGAATAACAGGGCAGGCCAAAGAATCGCAGACTGGCGACATGGTTGCGGGCAGGAGATGCACAGCATCAACGTCAGCCAACGGCCTGCCGCCTAGGTGAGCCAGACAACAGCAAGAAAAAAAGCAGAAAAGACAAAACAATGCCAACGACACGCAGTGGACAAGAGGCCACAATAGACTTTGAGAGCCCGAAGACTAGAGATGCTGGCGTGAGTTCATTATTCGTGAGCAAATTCCAGACAATTCTATGTAAACTAAAGAAAAACAAAGACTTTAAACTACGTTAAATAGTTTCTTGACTTGCAATACCATATTTCAATTGGAAACTAGTTGTTTCTGTTGACAAATTACGATGTAGTGCAAAGAACATTAGAATTAATTAAGTAAACTAACCAAAAAGCATATGATATTAAAGTTTATAATAACTGTCAATTCTTAACTTTCTTTTACTTTACCAAATATTTATTTTCCCATCGAACTTACTATTGCCTCTTCGATCACGAGGTCTGGACTGGCCACCTCCGGTCCGAAGCGGCACAATGAGGTAACTGTTGCTGTTGCTGCATTAAATAATAATCATAATAAGTAATGTGGGGGGGGATACAACGGTACCGCTTTTGCCCTAGCTCCCAGCAGTAACAAAGTGGGCTGGAGCTGTGGAGAAAGGAGCTCGAGGAACGTAGAGCTGAGAGCGGACGGCACTTCGGCCAGCTAAACGTCATGCAAAGTGCGGTAAAAGGACACTACAGGATGGCAGCGCTGATGTTACACTTCCTGGTGCCTGGCAGGCAGTCAGGATGGCAGCAGGGCAACAGGACAGCGGGACAGGCAGGTCCTGCCTGTTCATTTGCCAGGCAGCTTTGTTGCTACGAAAATACCTTATAGTTGCATGTAGCTGTTGTCGCACTTGTGTGTGCAGTGTCTCCACTCATCAGTGCTGTTGTTCTCAGCCTCGGCTTTAGGTTTTGGCCAGGTTCTCATCCTCATCGTCGTCGTCGTCGTTCCCATCCCCAGGCCCTGTCATCGTGGCGCGGTCCCTTGTTAAATCCTTTAGCAGGCTCTGCATTGTTGCTCACTTTTGCCTGCCAGCCGGGCCATTGTTCATATAGACAAGTTGGCCTGGCCCCGGCGTGGCCTACACCACCTCCTCGGCTAAGCAGGAACGTGGTGCACGGAAACCAAATATTAAATGTATATTAAAATGTCAGATATGATACAGGCTGAAGTGGTGTGCTTGATGGTATCAAATCAGTTTCACTTCCAATTAAATTAAATAAGTTTCCTAACATTTCAAACTGCCTTTAGCCTGCTTTGGGCGACCACATTATGGCTTTTAGAAACGTTATTGTAAAGAAAAGTTTGTAGATGAATTCGAAATAATGAAACCACAATAAAACGTATTAAGTTGATAATAATTAAATATATCTGTCCCTAGTTTTCTCCGTGTACGATGCGGTTTTATGCGCACAGGTAGTGGCTTTTGTACAGGAGCACCATGAGCATGAACAACAGGAGGCGAACAATGCCTTGGCACACATTTCGCAGTTGCCTTTACCGTATTAAGCTCAAATGATTTAATGAGCATGTTTTACCCAAAATGTAGTAATTGTCACGTATTACGTGCTCAGCCTGGAGATTGCGCTTGCAGAGCTGACAAATAGCTAAATCTTTGGACTGCTCGGCAGCCTATTTGCCCAGTTTTTCAGCTCGGCTTGGAAATATGTATATTTGCATATGTAATTTTATGGTAATACTCGTTAAAAATATATATATATATATACGTATATGTGAATCCCCCAGCTCCAGTGTAGGTGTGTGCGTTCGTGTGCCTCTGTCAACAAGCAGAGCCGGTCGGGCGGGCCAAGTACGTGGGCTTAGCCAAGTTAGTTGTTGGCATAGTACCGAATACCCTATATAGGAACATAAAGCTGGGATACTTACTCAGCTCGGGATATAGCCCAGGCTTCATCCGGGCTGCCACAAAAATCCAAATTAGAACTCTGGGAGCAGCACGTGGCTGCTGCTGTTGTTGTGGCGAAACTCTTGACGAACAAATTTTCATGTTGAGTGCATAAAAAACTCTAAAAAATTCATATAAAACCAAAGAACGCACTTTACACGCTCTTCCCCCTCGTACCCCCCGCACAGCCATTACATAGATACAAATAACCACAAAGGGAGAAGCGATGGCTGGCGTCCACGTCTGAGTGACATGTAATAAAAACGAAACAATATTGTATGATAAAGTATACGCCCAGTGGGCAAGGGCAAAGGCGGAGCAAACGCTTTCGCTTCGCACACACAGGGACATGTGTATATGAAAACTGAATTAAACGAACTACGAATGGGAAATAATAACAGCACAGCTCTGGCAGCGGCAACAACAATTCCTCTGAGCTGTACCGAAGAACAAGAACAAGAACAAGAAAAGCAATAGCCGGCACAAGACAAAAGATAATGGCGGTCACAAAAAAGGGACCAGGGAAGGGTCAGCATCAGCTGTACACGGGAAAAATAAATGTCACAAACGATCGACAAATGTAAACCTAAAGAAAATTTTAACAAAAACAAAGCCAAATAAACACATTTATTAGAAATGCAGAAGCTACAGCTACAGCTCAGGTTAATATGCTTTAAAAAGCTATTTATGTTCTGAAATTCATAAAAAAATCTTTTAAATATACTTCTTAGACATTTTTTAGCTATTTATTTGTTATCATTTCGGTTCTCTGTAGAAGTAACATCAAGTGAAAAGCAGCAGCAACAATATGAATTCGCAGCGTAAACAGGAAGCACACAATGGAGTCAACTCTCAACTGTCGACGAGGTCACCAACGACCAACGACCAAGCAAGGAGGACAGCAGCTACAACAATGGCAACAACAACTACGATTGCAGGTCTTACGGTCGGTCACTTAACAGTTCTGCTTCACTTTTGAGCTGCTTTCGTTACGCCTGCTCCTGCTGCCTGTGCTTGTGCTGCTGCTGCTGCTGCTGCTGCTGGCAAGCAGCATACTTTATTTGATGGTCATAACTTTTTCATTAGAACAAAAATATATATTCGAGCACAATATGTCCCGCAGCGCCGTAAACTATAAGTATATAAATAAGTACGGTTCCACGAGTGCCACAAGCAGTTCATATAGAGCCCTCTCCCTACGTATACGTGTATGGCTCTGGCATTGTGTTTACCGAGAATCCAGGGGCCGATGGTTGGGGTGCAGCGGGTTTTGAGCTGCCGAGAGCTGAGAGCTGTGGGTTAAGGATGGAGAACAACAGGAGCAATAGCCTGAGTTGTCATACTTTTTGGATGACCATAAAAGTCGCTGTGAAGTAGCATGCTTTAGGTTGCTGCCAGGCTGCCGTTGCTGCCGCATTGATGTTGCTGCTCCTGCTGCCGGAGTCTGACCTACGGCTCAAAGCCCAGCGAGCTGGGCGATGAAAGTTTAAGTTTAACTCCAAGTCGCCCACGGGGGAGCAAGCATGGGCGCTAAAAGTCTTGAGAGCCAAACGAGTTTAAAGATAAACAAAGATGCACAGACGGCCGGTGCCTCCTCCGTCTCTTCCACAGAGAGCAAGGTTCTTAGAGTGAATATGCTTAAAGTTGGAGTTAAAGATTCAGGGCAACTTCAGACAATGGCAGTCACAGTGTCCAAAAAGTTGATTAGAAGGAAGGTAAGGTTGCTTGAGGTAGGGTACATTAGGTTTGTGATAAGGGGAAACAGTTAATTAACTTTGCTTTAAATTTAAAAGAATATAAATTTGTACCAAAAAATCCCTGCAATCCCAAGTCAAGGTTTTTATTCCCATGTAGGAGTGTAGGAAATAGCAAGACCACTTGATGTAATTGCCCCTTGTCACATGGCGGCATTGGCTATATCCATTTATCCTGGCAACGAGTCGGACAGAACCGATTCTTAATTATTCCAATAGCAACCGATTGCCGATTTCCCCACAGTAGTTCCCTTGTTTCTGTCGCCTGGCTGTTGGCTTTACGTCGATAGGGCATGCAATTCTCAGATTAAACAGCAACTATGGAGAAATGTCTTGTGCTAACGCTGCACTGGCATGCAACATCGCCGCTTTAGAGCTTTCCCGCCCATCCCCTCCACCTCTGCGATTTTCCACTTTTCCGCTCCCCAGGTGAGCTGCTGGAACATCTAAGCAGCACATTCCTTTGCATGGGCAACTTTTTCCTTCGAATATCAAAATCAACAACTAGCGCTGTTGTTAGCGCTCGTTGCCAGTGCGTAGGTACTATGTATACCTATAACTCTAGCAACAGTTGTGTATAAAATAATAGTAATACTGAAATTATAGGACTGGAAATTCTTAATTTTTGCTATAATTTAGCAATATGCTGATTTACTACATTAATTATAAAGTAAATAAGAAAATTCTGACCACTAAATGAATGTTAACATTTAGGGAACTTATTAAAACCAATTTTATTGACAGGTAAGTTTTATTGATAGGTGTCTTTTGTGATCCCTCTGCTAGTCAGACTTGTTAACATTTCGGGACTACTATTTTAAACGCTGCTGTACAACTGGAGTATCGTCCTGTGTCCCTGCTCTCGGCCTGTATTTGCTTGTTGATGCTGTAAAGCCAAGGAAACTTTTGTCCTCAGTTGCCCAAATACGACTGTGTACACAATGTGGAAAGCGGGCGGTATGGGTGGCTGCTCCTCTGGGTGGGCTTTCCTCAGCGGATGGGGTTTGATGGGTGCAAACACAAGTGTACAAACACTCGTGGCGAAAGATTGTCCTGGGAAATACAGACATCGCCTCTGTGTCTCTCCGCCTCTGTCTCAGTCTCAGACGGAGTTGCAGGCGGGGTCCCCGCCATATAGTTGAATGCCCCAGAGGGAGCTTACAAAACTATTATGCTCCCGCGCAGCAGTGCCAAACCAAGGCAAACCAAACCATACCCAACCGAAACAGGACCAGAAACAGCAGTGCAACAACAATGACAACCACAACAACTGTACTAATAACAGCAAGAACAACAACAACAACGAAGACAAGGACAACGGGAACGGGAACGGGAACGGAGCTGAGGTGCAGGGACAGGACTCGCATATCAGCTTACAAATGCAATGAGAAACTGCAAATGCAAAATACCAGCGCGACTGCAAGCCAAAGGATATGAAAAGAGGCGGCTCCGGGAGGGTGGGTGGTGCAAGGCAGGCTTCAACTGTCCGCTTAAGCCGAGGGGAGCACACACACCGCACTGCACCGCACCACATCGCGCATACACACAATCACACACACACGTGGGCAAGACAAAAAGTCAGAGCACTACAAAAATCAAGCCCTAAGTATGCCCTTAAGATATTTTTTCAGCTTGTACTTTTTTAATTTGGTTGTTTTGTTTGTCATTCCCCCGTTTGTTTGTGTGTTTGTTTGTTGTTTTTATTGCATCTGCTGCTGGGCGCTGTTGCTTTGTAGTTGACAAATACATTCATGTGGCCGTATGACTAGGATTTGCTGAAATGGACATGAAAATGAGAAATGCGTTCAACGAACCAGCAAAGCGGCTAAGCGGAGAACAACACACGCACGCCGGAGAATGTATGGTCTGCCCAGCATGGGGTAGTAAGTGGTGTGGACTCACATCTTGGCCCCCCCGCTGACAAGAAAGTATCTGGCAATGTCTAGCTGGGCTTCTAGGCTTCTGCTTCAACGGCAGCTACGCATTCAAAACTCATCAGCAACAGTGCAGCCAGCCTCATCATCGGTCTGAGCTGCAGTTGAGCGTTGCATTTCAGCATTTTCTGCATTTCTGATTATGACAGACTGCGGCACATTCTATTGTTTCCAGTCCATACTCTTTCTTTTTTTCCCCCGGGGAATCATGGCATTCAGGCAGCTGCATCCTTTTTCCATCAAGCCTAATTAATGCACCATTGACGCACAACGTTACGTATACGTAATATTGGGGAAAAGGTATATTTGAACATTTTTACTATATAAGAAGAAAGCCAAATTAATGCAGCAATGAATCGCAAAGCGGAAAGGTATTTTATTACGGATATTTCAATGCAGTTGTTTGAGTTTTTAAGGGAATCCGGGAATCCTGTCATTCATGCAGTTGCATCCAGTTTCCATCAAGTCTAATTAATGCACCATTGGTGCGTATACGTAATATTGGGGAAAAGGGTATAATTAAGCATTTGTTTGTAGTTTGATATTTTAAGGGAAATCGGGAATCCTGTTATTAAGGCAGCTGCATCCAGTTTTCATCAAGCCTAATTAATACACAATTGACGCACAACGTTGCGTATACGTAATATTGGTAACCCTTTAATGATAACGTTTGATATTGGAAAACCTAATATATAATATATTTTGGGTTTAGAAATTAAATCTTTAAGCTAAGAGCATATTTTTCTACATATTATCCATTCTAAATTTATTCTCTGTCTGTTTTATTTTTAAAAGAGCTTCCTGCTTTCTACTTCCTTGCAGTTGCAACTAAAATATAACCGTAATCTATCCCTAACAAGCTGCCAAGATGAAGAGTTTTACCACAAAAGAGGGGAAGGCAGCCCACGCAGCCATGGAGCAGCCATCGTTTCAGCTTGTCCGTTACTTTTTTAGGGTCGGCAAGCTAAGTAGAAAATATTACGTATACGCTGCGTATTGTTATACTTTTTGCCAGGACAAATAAGATGGCGGACCGAAATCACAATGTGCATTGTTATGTGGCACACAAAAATCGCATATCCATCGGTGCGGGGGCTTGTGCATGTGCGTGTCGTTATTAGAGTCAAAAACTGTATGACACACACTGGATGGTTAACAGGCGGAGACGGCAGGGCCAGGGACAGGAACAGGGGCAGGACAAGACAGACAAGACAAGGCCATGGACAGCCAGCAGAAACAAAAATCTCATATCTAATGGATGTGCTCGCTCATGTGTGCGTGTGGCTCTGCAGGCATCACGTAATCATTGCACAACTAAAAGGCAGCCATTATTATTTGAATGAGAATGCGAATGCGAATCCGAGTGCGAGTGGGAGTGTGTTGGGAGCGAAACAGAAAATTACAAGCAAAAGATGTTGGCATTTACGATAAAAGCCCTGGTAATGTTCTCCTTACGACACACAAACACAGAGACACACACACACACATGCTAAGTCCCTAAGCCGGTCCGTTTTGGATACGCTTGTTAGCCGAGTTTCGAACTCCCAGCTACAGGTTAGCGTTCTGTTAGGAGGAGGTGGAGGTAGCTGCTGCTCCCGCTGCTGCTCCTTTGAACCCGAATCTGGGCTGGGATATATATTTTTCAATGCTGCGAAACGAACACGTAGTCCCCCGTGTGGGTGCGTGTGTAATTGCTCTTTGTCTGCATTTGTCTGCAATTAATTTCGTTAATGAATGCATAATCGCATTTTTGTGCACGCCTCGAAGCCATTTGGGCCCGCGGCCGCCTGAAATTATTGCAAAAGAATTCAAATGAAAATAAATTTACGTAAAGGAAAAACTCATTAAAACCAGACCAGACATAAGGCGGGAAAAAAACCAAAAAGAAAAAAAAAATGGAAACAGAACCGAACTGAAGCGAAGCTCCCTGCATGTGTACACACACAAATATGTGCATTATTTTATTTCATTCGTTTGTTTGCTTTCCCCCCCCTGCGTTCCGTTTCACTTCCACTTTCCAATTTGATTATTACTTTTTTTTCCCGACGCCGTGGCGTACGAATAATGAATTTAATGAACCATTAAGATGCCCGCCCAGTGATAAATTTGAATGCGGCGCATAAATTAAATGGACCCTGGAACCGGCCGCATTTGCTCTCTCAACTTTGATTGGACTTTGCAGGAGGCTCCACTCTCCAGTCTCCCAAGTCCCCCTCCCTCCTCCTCTCAGGATGCCGCACTTCTCAATATTTGTTTGCTCTTAAAAAATAAAGTCGAATAAAAATACACCCGCACACATGCACACCTCTGGGGGCCGGCAGACGCCATGCCACGTGTGTGAATTTTTTTAATTTTGATAATTGCACCACAAATAAGCGGCACCCTCGGCCAACTTGCCGCCGCCCGAGTTGGCCAACTTTCAAATGCGACTTAAGTCTGCAACTTGCTCCTGCTCTGTCTGCTCTGGCTGCTCCTGCTGCAGGAGCAACAATAAGTTGAGCAAATTTTTTTGACAAATTGCTGCAACAATATATTTTACTTTTTTCCCCTTGGTTTTTGCGCTCTGGCTTTGGGCGTAACAAAAGTGTTTTACATGCCAACAGATTCATGGTATTTACACGCACGCAGCATTAATGTCGCAGCTTCCACACACACTCTCGGGAGCCGGGAGGAGGAGTTGTAAGTCTCACGTTGTCTGTTTGTCTGGGTCTGTGGTAAAACTTTTCTTACATGCAAATACAAGGAGCTGGCAGTGGGAGTAGGAGTGGGACTAGGGGGTCCTGTATTTGTTCAGCCTGCCCGCACCCTTATCCGCACCCAACTCTGTACATTTTGCATTGCATACTTTTCAGGTTGCGTGCGTGAAAAAAAAGGAAGGAGAAAAGAAGTTTTAAGCTGCTTTAATGCGTTCAGTGCGTAGGGCGGCGGGAAGGGGAAGGGGTTGGGGAATTGCGGTTGGGAGCTACCTTAGCCAAGTTCAAGCCGTTGAAAGTGCTTTTAAAGTCGCAATTTACATAAGGGAGAGCCGAGGTCTTGTCGACTGAGGGATACCCAGTAAAAGATGAAGTCAAAATCGAAATAAATCGGTAAAATAACACAAAGGGAAGATTTTTAAAAATCCTATAAACATTTAATAACAATTTTAATCAGAAAATCAATCAATATAAATTGGTTTAGCAAATTTTTCAAGTGTCTCTAACTAATATACCCAATTAAACTCTTTGGGAATTAAAATGAATAAATAAATAAGAATAAAAGCAAAAGTTCCCAACTTAACTTTAATTACATTCTGCTCTCCTGTGTGTCCTGGCGTGCGTTCGTGTGTGTGTGTGGAAGTGAGTTTGCTTGGTATTTTCAAGTCAATGCTTATTTAGACGCCTTCATTGTTACTGCCCTGGCAATAAAGTACGTGAAGCAGGCGAACCAACGAACAAATAAGCACCGAAAAAATGTAAGCAGGCACATTTACTCACATCCTTGCTCGCATACATATGGGTACGTGTACAGCAGAGTTCACAAAAATAAAATATAGTTGCGAAATTAAATACTTAATATTAATATTGTATAATATTTAATGTAATAATGGTGAATTAATAATACATTTTATTCTGGGAAATAGAATATTATAAGAAAATGCAGAAATCAACAAAGAAATACATCACAATATAATGGTTTTATGCTTGATTAATAAAGTATGATATAAAATATTATATAACTTCTATTGTTTTGAACTCTTCTGTTTCCATATAGTGCCTGACTCTTACTCTTCTGGCTGCCACCTTCGTAATGACTTCATTCAAATGCCAACCAACTTGAAATGCCAAATGAAATAACTTCTGCAGGAGCAGAGGCAACAACAGGGGCATGCTGCAACAACAGGCTGAGTTATGAGTTGGCATATGACTTTCATTTTGAAAACCCACACACACACTCGCACACAACACACACACACACACAGTGCGGCAGGAGCGGAAACGGATGAGATGGAAACGTTGTTGCCATTTGCGAGCGCAGAGGGGCCAAAGTCAAAGTCGGAGCGGAACAGCGTTCACACATAAAGTGTGAGCCGGCTGCTGAGTCCCGAGTCCTGAGTCCATATCCTTGTCCAGGCTCCCCCCCTGCTCCATCCTTGGCATCCTTGCTGCCCGCAAATGTTTGCATTTTTGCACATTTCTCCTGTCTCATTATGCTAAATACATTTGCATTGTTTGCCCGTTGTTTTTCTAGCTCTTTTGATGCATATGTGTTGGTATAACCTCTCCGCACCCGCTGGCAGAGCCGCCCCCCGCCATGGCTTTATAGTTGTTTGCTTCCGCTTTTGGTTATTACGCATTCATGTCTTGCCAAGTGCGCTTCAGAACTTTGAAAGTGTGCGTGTGCTGGCTAAAAAGTCAAAAGCAGCCAGCAAATGCCAGATTTTCAGCATCGCAGGCAGCACACAGAAGTATACACATAAACATACAGTTGGCATTGCAGCTCAGCGAGGAGCTGCTCCTGGCTCAGTTCTGTTCGGTTTGGCTCGTTTCAGTTTTGCATATGAAGTGCCGACTCAACAATCGAAAATTTGCGCAACAGACACGCTAAGTGGGAGCCAAACTGTAGCATACTTACCAGCCAAGTTTATGCAGTGCCATTGCCAGTGGCTTAATGAGGCGCAGAGCCAGCTCAGTCGGCTTTAACCCATTAAATCTAACTGTCAAAAGTCGAAGGCACAAGCAGTCCACATCAATAGTTGTCCATGAGTGGAAGCTCTTTTGAAATATTTACAGCTTTTGAAATATAATTATTACCTTAATCTGAGGTTGTGAGAATATAATGACTCAATAGTCAGCTCACTTTAAAACCTCTGGAAATTCCAGTGACAGTTAAAAGATTTTTCAAACTCCAGTGATAATTAATGGGTTAAAATAAGCCTGTCAAACGGATAGCTAAGAGCGAGCCAAAAGCCAAAGCCGAGGGGGGGAGACCACTAAAGGACACTGGGCGAAGGACCCTGGCAACCGCACGAACGCAGGCAAATTAAAAGCAGCCTGAGCCGCAAATGCACCGCCCTGCCGCGCTTCCTCGTTACCATCTATGACTTTGTAAAAGGCTAATTTATGCATTACAGTTATAAGGGCAAGCCAGATATTTTTAAGCCACACACACACACTATAACACGTGGCGCCATTTTGCCGACAATACGGGCAAGAGCAAGAAGGACAGAGAACGTGGCATTAGCCAGGACAATCTACATAACAATAAGCGACGATTAAAAGCTTTACGGCTTCGGCTTTGGCATCGGCACGGCCCACTTCACTTCACATGGCCATCCCCCCTCCCGCACATTATCTATTAAAAATTTATAGCCAGACAACAGAAACGCCGTCGAAATGTCGACGCCTGGCTGCCTGCAGCCAAAATCCGAGGGCCCAGGGCCGAAGCCAAACAAAAGCCAACAAGTATGCACAAATTTAAAATGCTGTCCCCAGGAAAAAAGGAGCAATAAGGAGAGCCGCCGAAAACAACGACAAACAACAGGGACGATACCAACCGAACGCAAGAAATTTTCAAATAAAATTCACAAGCATGAAAGCGCCATTACACACAGGCCACGGCACAGGCTAAAGCCCACAAAACCCACAGAAAGCAGCAAAACCAAACCGAATTCGGGACGATGGCTGGGGAAAAAGCGGGAGAGGGCAACGAAAACAAAACAGCTTCTAATAATTTTTAATGAAATTCCAAATAAACACGTAAAAGCCAATGAATGTCATTTCAAAAAGGTAAAAGCTTACAGCCAGAGCCAGCGCCAGGTCGAAGGAGCAACAAGGTGCGCCCGGCGAGGATGTGCCAGGATGTGCTCTCCCGCTTGAAAAACACTCACGGCAGCAACATCCACATCCACATCCAAAGCAATTGCCGGCGGGCAGCTCAGGGCAAATGGAGTGGCATTCCCCCAAATTTGAGGGGGATTTGGTGCCAAGAGCAGGGGGGACAGGATGGCCACGAAGCGATGGCGACGATGGAGTGGGTGTGGCGGGTAGACAAAAAGCGAAACAAGCGCCACAACAACGGCCAACAAAATTTATTAGTCCGCACAATTTGACTACTTTTAGGCGCAACAACCGCAGGACAGCGCACACAGGACGCAGGACACAGGCTCCCTCTGTCCTGGCCGCCTGAAAATATGTTTAGTCCTGGCCGAAAAAAAAAACAAACCCAAAAACAAAGGGGGACCAATAACGGCCAGAAACAGGAGCAACAGCAACAACGGTCCTGGCATACAAATACACAAATTTATGGCGCAAACTGGAGAAATATTGTCAAGGCAGGGGGCCCAAGACAAACAAGTGGACTTCAAGGCGCGTTAAAGCAAGTTGAAATTTATTAATTTTGTGATAAGGTAAACAACTGGCAGCAGCAGCCCCTGGAAATGAGCGAAACAAAATTCTAATTTAAGTTGCGCCGCAGTTGCAGGAACTCCCATTAAACGAGTACGTGCGGTTGGGAGAGCTCAGCGCCGAGTCTCACAGGAATCTATATACTCGGGCGAGGATATGCCAAATAAATATAAATATTCTTCGGAATGGTAAATGGAAAGCCACAAGGAATTCTTTAAACACAACTCAGCTTAATTCAAACATCCTTTCTGGCCGAGCTTTATCGGTAAATTATTACTTTAAAGATTTATATTCGCTAAAATATATTTATTACCGAACAACAAAGTCAACAAAAAACCTTAATTGATTTCTTTATTTATTCTTTTTTTGCCTAACAAATCAGTTTCAATTAAATATTAATTTATTCAGCACCTGTTTTTTATTTAATATACAAAAAAAAAAAAAGCCGATTCCCTTTAAACCCTTTTTGTGGCCGTGGAAGGTTTCTGCAAATGAAACATATTTAAACATACACTTTGAGCGTAATTTAAGAGTCAAATAAAGTGCATTATTGTACATCATTTCCAAGGCAATATCCCATTATGTCCTTCGCGAAGTTCCGACCACGAAACCAGCCATCTATACCCATTAAGTAATGAGTAAGAATTTATTGACTTGTCCTGGCGGCGAGACTTAATGCCAAAGTTTCACCGCTGCCTGCATGCGTTTTTGCGTCACTTTTAAATGTGTTTGGGGCTCGGCGGTTTCGTTGGCGGCTTGGCGGTGGGAAAAACTTTTTCATATTTAATTTGAGGGCCACCCACAACATGCCCACCACCGCCGCTGCCGCCCGTTGAGTTTTCCACGCGTACACAGTGGAAAACACACAGCGGCTCAGACGCACTTTTTGAAAGGTGTTTGACCGGCAATAAGTCAATTTTGTGTACATTTTATTCACGCGCGGGGAGGCGGCGAGTCGGCGTTCTTGGGGTGTTGGGTGTGCTGTGGGTATATTGTGTGTGTGTGCGGATTGCCGGCTCAGTGGCCTCTCCTGGGAGTTGGCCACCAAAAATTCAATGATTAATGTGCGTTGGTGGAGCTGTTGAAGTGGGCGTGCTGCGAATGGGTTGGTCCCTGGCGAAAGGTGGGCTCCTGGTCCCGCTTCTCGATTCCCGCTCCCAAAAAGCTCAGTGACCTCAGCGAATTTCGAAAAGTTTATTAATTTATTGGATTCATGAAGTCATTCGGCATTATGCGTGGGGAATCGCATTTCCAGCCAGCGATTTGGGGCTGGGTTATGGCCACTCGGTGGGTTATTTACTTTGGCAAAGTATTAAATTTTGTTGCCTTTGTTTGCGGCAAGGCACTGGAGCGCGGACGATTGGGCAATTCGATTTTAAAGGCTTAGAAGCCCGGTTCAGATTCCGCCTCCGATTCTGATTCAGATTCCATTCCCATTTCGATTTCCATTTACTGCAGGACATTATGGCCTGCATTGGATTTCCCCCATGCACAACCCTAATGCCTTTATAGTGCATCAAATATAATGGTTAGTGGATGTGTGGGTCTGTGTGCTCGAAGAAATGGTGAAATGACGCCACACCAATAAAGTTAAGCCGATTAATTTATACACAAAAACATACAATTTAATATTGCTTATGCAAATGCTGGCAATCTTTGGAAGATTGAATGCCACAAGTAAATGGAAAACAATGAAAGGCTTATGGAATTTAATTCCTTCGCCTAGTGTGAAAGCAATTTGGAAATTGAGAAATTTTTTTACTCCCTACTAATCTGTGAAGTATATGAAAAAAATAATAAATATAAGTTTATTTAGGTTCAGAAGTTTTGTAGTTTAATTCTCCTTTAATAATTCTCAATTCAATTAAAATGTTCAATCAGTGATTTGACTATTAATAAACATTTATTAACATAGAAAACAAAAACAGAAAAAGCAATGAAAAAACTATTTAAAATCCCAAATGATGTCCGTGACATATTATTATTATTTGTGTTTCTAAGTAAGAAATAAATATAATTATTAATAACCATAACACGTGTTGGGATTTGATTTAATACAAGTCTTCTGTTAATATGCCGAGTTTTTGTTAATAAACAATAAAATAAAAATTAGTATTTTTAATATTTTTAGATAATCCTCTTAGCAGGTATTTCCCCTCCCTTGAACCCAAAAGAACCCCCTATTCTTTCGACGTTAAGAGCCGTAAAAGAATATTATTCCATATCAATTAGCTAATACTTTAAGAGCCACAAGCGTTGAAATTACTTTCACGTTTTGTTTGTCACAAAATCAGAGGATACAACGCGGCCTAATTTGATTAGGTTCCCCGTTCTTTTTTATAGAGCAAATTTCAAGTGAGTTTTCCACATTATCGAAGGGAAGAGTGCTCTTTGTGCGTTCAATCGGCACAGAGAGCGGCATGCAGCGTGTGGCGTGCATTTGCCACGGCTATTACATGGCAATTATTTAATTAATTAAAACTAGCCGAGAGCGTATGTAAATAAATGCGGAAAACAAAAACACAGATAAAATGTAATTAACTAATCAAAACACAAACTGCAGCAGTGCACAATGCACGCACATCCACAGCCGCACACAGGTATCCTTTTTGGTTCGTGTGGGTGAAACTAATCAAGGCACACACACGCACACTCGCAGGAACTGGCCGAGGGGCAGGTTTAATTCCTGCTTGGGCATTCACATCACATGCGAGGCAGCCAGCCGGTCAATCGGCTTAAACACATTTACCAATACAGCAGATACAAACAGGCAAACACACAAAGAACACACACAAAAAAAAACCCAAATACACCAAATACAACATGAAAAAATGAAAATTTACGTTGCATTTTAATAGGTAAAGTTTTCCCTTTAATGTTTATTGGGCTTGTTTGTTGTTGCTGCGGGTTTGCAGCTTTCTCCCTTTCTTTTTCGAATTTTTACTCAACTACATATATATTTTTTGTTGCTTTTTTGGTTTTATATTTGCCGCATTTCATTAAATAAAACTTTGCCCGCAGCAGCAGCAGCAGCAGAAGCCTGAACTGGAGACGAGCTAGTTGTAGGATTTAATAGCTGCAGCAGCACCCCAGTTAGTTACAACCTGTGCCACGACCCCTGAAGAGGGCTGCCTCCCAGGAGGGTGGTTGTCGCCTGCATAAAACAGAAAACGGAGCAGCAGCAGCAGCAGCAACAAAAAAACTAAATAAAATGCCATCAAAAGTGCCAACCTTGAGCACTTGGTTATTAAAATGCATTCAACCAAAATCTAAAAACTACAAAACTAAAAAACGACCACGAAGCTGCTGCTGCTGCCTCTGCTGCTTCTGCTGCTAAAAACTAAACAACTTTTCCAGGCAGTTTTCGAGGGCGTGGGAAAATTGGGGTGAAAGAGGGGGAAAAGTGAGGCGCAGAGATTGAGATGGCGGAGTGACTGCAGCTATTTGGCCATTGTTGGCAGCCGCCGGGGGCGTGTTGCGCCCACAATTTTGTCGTTACACTTTCTAGGTGCTCGGTAGGTGCCCCTCTTCGTCCTTTTTTCCTTCGCTTTCTTTTTATTTTTTTTTTTAACCAGCGGGTGCCTTGCGAAAAATAATTAATTTGCATAATCCTTTGTAGCACTTTGCTTCATTCATGCCCGGCACGTTGGCTCGCTCCTTGGCGCTGCCTGGCTCCTTCTTCCTCCACTGGCCGAGCTTGGCTCTGCGAAATTCTGCAATGCAAATTACCTTAAGTGCGGGCCACACAACACATCACCAGAGCCGCAAAAAGAGAGCACACCTACACACACACACTCACATAGACCTCCAGGACAGGGCAGAGCCGCCCTGTACATGGCACTAAACAACCTCAAATCCTCATAGATCTCAAGTTATGTACACACACACACACACACACTTCCCCGACTTCCCCGGGAGGTGGCAGTGCGTTTAGCTGCAGATGCAGCTGTCTTCTCTCATGTCGCGAGTCTTGGCTGGGAAATGTGTAAAAAGCACCTGCTGCAAGTTATTTAACCAGGCCCTGGAACCAGTCAGGTAGCTGCCGCCACGACTGCCTCTTCTGGCCAAGATGCGGGTGGCAAGGCGAGAGCTGGGAAGCTGGGAGCTGCTAGCTGAAAGCTGAAAGCTGCGGATGCCTGCCTGGCTGCCTGCACTTCATCACACAAGTCGCCAACAAGTGCCTACAAGCACATGAAATAAGCTGGACCGGCAGTATGATACACTTGAAAAAAAAAACTGAAGATAAATACAGAAAGAGAGGAGGAACTGCATACTAAATATATGCTGTATTAAACCCGTCATTATAATTAAATATCATTCATATTTCCATCCTAATACAGCTTCATTAACTTGACTTAAACATCTCACTCGTCAATTTTTTATTTATAAACATTTCCTTAAAAATTTTATTGAAATTTTTGCCAGTGTAAACTGAAACTTGCGACCTGAGACCTGGGACTTGGCCATGGCCCTTGAGGGCAGCATCCAAACACTTGGCTTCAACATTTGGTTAACACGATATTTCTTGCCGCCTCTGATTTTTGCACCACTCCGTCTCCATCTCCATCTCTATCTTTAGCTCCATCTTTAGCTCCATCTTTAGCTCCATCTCCGCTTGCATTTTCCTCTCCTACCCCTCCTCCTTCTCCTCCTCTTCTCCAACGCAATCCTGGACACTCTTAGCTTGCAACTGCAACTGCAGCTTCGGGCACATCAATTTGGCTCAGGATCTCAAGATGAGCGAATGCCCCGGCAAATTAGTGCAGCGTCAAGCGGCGGTAGAAATTTGTCCGCTGTCAGTTTTGCAGCCTGAGCTGAGCTGGCCCCTGATTTATGCCCCACTTTGCGGAGTGGCCGGCACGTAGCAAACAAAAAACCGGGACAGCACAGGACAGGCCAAGGAAATGGGATGGGTTGTAGGGGGGACAGTCAGCCTCCAATTGTGCTCGCTGTTTCGGCCAGTGTGTCCAGTGTCCAGTGTCCAGTGTCCGCCGCCAAGTTACATAACTCACTCGCCCGCTGACGACCTGGGGGCATTCTCGGATTCTCGGCGGTCGACTTGCTCAATTTGCCATATATAACACGAGAGCGTCTTTGCTCCGCATTCTGTGCGCTGTTCTTAACTATTTTTCAAACAAAAAAAAAAGTGAACGGGCCAGGGAAGGGCTCTCCTTAAGTAATGAAGCAGCAGCAACAGCAGCAGGCGCTTGCAGTTTTGTGGGCGCTGCTTCATTTGGTATGCCTTCCCAGGTAACATGGCTCCCTCTCTGCTCGTCTTCCCTCCACTCCTCTTCACTCTTTTTCAGCCAGCTCAGTTCGTAGACCCTGGGCGGTATAAAATTTATGCTATAATACCGTTTGTCCTTGCTGAGGCGTCTGCCTTTTTCCCAGCTCGCCAGGTCGCCGGCTCACTTTGGCCAGCTCCCGCCCCATTCCTGCTTTTCTGCCGGGAAAGTAAAGTAAGTATTTTTGGGTATTTGCATAAATTTTCTTAAGTGCATCAGGCAGTAAATTGCAATCGATGTTGTTGTTGGCCCGGCATGCTGCTGTTGTTGGTATTTTCCTTTGGCCCTCCTGCTGCACGCTTTTTGTTGCCTTTTGCACCTTTTGAAGAGGGTACATTAGCTTTTCTGTGATATTTGTAACGATGTAATAGAGTAGTAGTTCTCTAAGAGGATTTAAAAACTATTTTCTTGTTAATTTCTGTTGGCTCTAAGAGCTGTGATTGAGCTGCAAATGTTTGAGATGCTAGATAGATCCTTAAAAAATATACTTTTAGTCAGGAAAGGTATATAAAGTTCGATTTTCCGATCTCTTGAACCCTTCACCCCTACTTTACTCTTCTCTTCTCTTTTTTTTTTTGTTTTTTTCCTGGCTGCAAATTATATAGCACACTTTCCACACCTGGACAGGCCGACGTCGACATCGCTGGCCACGGCTACAACTCAACACCGACCCGGGTGCCACGCCCCTGGTCTCTCCTTGGCCAGAAGCCCCTCTCGGCCATGGTCTGCACCGTCAGTTACTTCCGGAGTCCGGACTAACTCGCACAAACACTCCAGCTGAGCAACACACACACATAGACTCAGGCTGGCAGCCACCTTCGACATGAGCCTTGGTGTCTGGCAAATTGTTTTCAAGGAACATGCAAAGCGCAAGTATTTAATTAATTTTTGCATATTTTATCTGTTTGAATTTGTTGAAGCATGTTCGAGTGCTCCGCTCCGTCCGTCTCGCTGGCTAGCTGCTATCTTGACTCCGGGCGAGCGTTGAAATGCTTAAGCCATTGATTGCATCTAAAGTGGCGCTATTTATACGTTCGGCTTCATTTAAATAAATTTTAAATAAAGCACAGTCGGTGAGTTGGGGGTCTGTTAAAGAGTGGCCACTGCAGTTTGGCCACAGCTTAAGTGACTAAAACTAGTGGCAAAGTACTTATAAGTTGAGGAAAATGACTGGAAAAACGCATCGATTTTTAGGGCTAGGTTAATAATAAAGTACTCCTTGCAAAGGATATATATTTCCAAGCAAAAGTCAGGCTGGTTAATTAAAACCCAATGCTTCATAATCGAAGGAATAACTTTTTGAAATGTCCTTTGAAGCCTTGTTCAAGCTTTAAAAACTATTGATCCAGGCAGAGATTGAATTGAATTCCAACTTTATTAATTAAAGAACTTTATAAAAACGAAAGCTTATAATAGCGTTTGATATTCCATTAGTTGTCTATAGAAAAAAACTACGAAAAATAGAATATTTATTTAATTTCATCATAGTGTTAAAAAAAGAATTAATAAACCCTCCGTCCACATATTTGTTTATTCGGTTTGCTGTAAAACATTATGATCAAACAATTTAACAAATGCGCGCGGCAAATATCAATAAATAATAATTTCAATAAATCCACAGGAGCACTGAAATGCGGCAAATATTTGCCATTTATTCCCCGGCGATGCGCTCCACTTTTATTATATTTATGTAACATAAAAAACGAAGAGCCAGAGCACTTGGTATATCTGTAGAGGAGGCCAAAATCTATTTCCACACGAATAAAAGCTATGGCTTATATAAATTTTATAAAGTTTCTCCAGAGAGGTAAGCCAAATCGGAGTAGTTTCGTTTGTTACCTGGCAAACTTTGTTGGCCAACAGATACATAGGCCAAAGTCCAAATACATACATATAGTATAGCTATATATTTTGGGGCTATGGCTACCCATTTCATAAATTGTCTTGCTCGAGACTGCGGCCACCTTGTTCTTGCCCCGCTTTGTTCGAAAATCAATTATGCTGTCATTGTCATGCCTTTGACCCCCCGAACTTCGATCCTGGGCTACCCCCGGATCCCAGACCTCAACTGTTATCACACCTAGCGCTGTTTAAAAACACGTTGCTCAAACATTGACTGTTGACGCCTCCCACCTACCACCTACCAACTACCCTACCTCCTACCCACCCACCAGTCCCCCGGAAAAGCCAGGTTCCCGCTTTACGCTTTTCCGATGATGTGGGGGTAGCGTGCAGCGCTCCCCGTTTTACGTGCCCATAATGGACCCTCATCAGTCTCATTATTTATGCGACGTGCGGTTTCTTTGGATTTTGTTAGATTAAAAAGTGCCTGAGGGTTTTGTTGAGTGGCCAGAGCGTCACTGTGGTCACTGCCCGACCCTAGGTGTGTATGTGTGTGGGTCTGTGTGCTGAGGTCTAAAGGTAAAGCAGGTCAGGCCGGTCAGGTATTGTCGTTCTAGGCGGCCCTGCTGCCCATCAGCCAACATCCAACAACCAACAGGCAACGGCCAGCGGACAACGGACACTGGACACCGGACAACTGGCCATGGCCCTGCTTGTTTACGACCCGAGCACGCGCCCCTTTCACCTCAGTGACTATTTGTTAAATTTACAAAACGGACACTAAGGACGGTTCGATTGGGGGATACCCTCTGGAAGGATCAACACAACTCAAAGACAAGTGGTGTTAATTCTGGGAATTTTCCAGGAAAGTTTCTAAGAATTTTCTTGGGAAGAAAGTCCTTGAAGATATGAAATTTGGAGAATTTAAATGCTATATTTTCATGGGAAAATGATATGAAAGGATCATTAATGAAAAAAAGAAAGACCTATTCTGCTTTCACTAAACTAAATAAGTCCTTTATATTGAAATAAAGTCAAATCTCTCTTAAATCATATTTTCCATTTATAAAATGGCTTAGACAACCCATTTTCTTAGAACTGTTTAAGCAAAAATCGGTTTATTTTTTGACTACTTGACAGTCTCTAAAACTATCTATTATACAAATAAATATAAATAAATTCTTTAATTAATTTCCAACTGATTTTTGTGTGTCCAGCGGGACTATTCAGAGCTCAAATTAAATCAGCGTGTGCGCTAAAACAATCAATCCCCGAATCCACCCCGAATCGGGATCCCTGGCCCGGAGTAATGGGCCATAAACACAGTGTGCTGGGGTCCGGCTAAAAGATTGGCATTAGTAATGTGTTTCCTCTTTTTTTTATACTCGCTGCCCCGACAGGCTGCTGACTGCGAAGTGGAGCTTGGTGTTCAAAGATTAATGCGACAGCCATTGAATATTTATTAGTTGTTACTTTGCATATAATTTGTGGGCCAGTCCCGATGGCCAGCGGCAGCCATTGATTTGCCAGGCAGAAAGGCACAGCATTTAAATGTGGAACCTGTCGGGCTGTTGACTATGCGGTTTTAATTTGTCAGAGTGCGCTAATACGAAATTAATTTGCCCGAATCGGGGAAGGAGTCGCAGTCCGAGTCGGAGTCAGAGCCAAGAGACGGCTAACCAGGACAGGCTGCCAGGATACTTGTCCAGTTTGCGGACAAGACAAATGGCGTCTGTTGCTGAAATATTAAAAAAAAATTCGCTTCGTGTTGCTGATGTTGCCTCGTTGCCTCGTTGCCTCGCCGTTGCTGCTGCTTCTGCTGCTGCTGCTGTTGATGTTGCTGGCGTGCTAATGTTGCTGCTGTAGTTGGAGTTGGAGTTGGTGCTGTGTAGAAGCAATTACATTAAATAAAACAATAACAAAGAGAGTGTAAAGCGGACGAACAAACAAACAAACAAGCAGCCGGACTGGCAGGCAGGCAGGGCAAACAAGAGGCGAACCGAAACACACATGCTGGCCGAAAGGCAGGAAGAAGGCAAGACAAATTGTTGCAGCAGCAGCAGCAGCTGCATGTTGGGCCAATAAACAAAGCCAAAAGCACAACAGACAGGGCCGAATCAAAACCAAATTAAATAAAATAAAATAGAGCAAACAAGGCAAACCAAATAATAAGAATATTGCATTAGTTACGGGCCAGGCCTCGGGGTCAGTTTAAGTTTGGGGATCCAGGACCGGCACCAGGATCTGGCGTCTGGGCAGCGGCTAAAAGCATTAACCGCAGCGACAGCCCAACAACCGACAAGCTGGTAACACACACGTATCCAAACACACAGTCGCAGGACACACAGCCCACAGGACACCCGCACACCCACAGGACACATGCACTTGACTGCATCAGCGGTCCAAAGCTGGTGACACGCTTCTACATCGGCGACAACATGTTGCCACAGGAGCTGGAGCTGGAGCAGCAGAATCCGAATTGGGATTGCCTGCCCGAAAGCAAAATGTTTTTACACTTAAAGACAAAACCAGAGATTCACCCGGAAAACCCACACACACAGACACAGCGTGCAGCTCCCTAGAAAGTGGGAGTTGCCAGCTTGTTGGCCATAGAAAGGGCGCGAAAATCCCCGCCCTGCTGCCCGCTTTCCAGCTTTTGGTCTGGACTTGCAGCATTGAAACGTTTGCGGCTGCGGTTTGTACTTTTTGGTCTCTGCAGCTATGCAGCCGGACTAGGGGGTGTACTAGGAGGAGCCCTACTAGAGATGGAGTACTGGGGGTGGGGGTCTGCAGGACTGGTGGGAGAATGACCAAGTCGTCGGCAAGCTGTTGTCGCTTTCATCCTCATCCTGGCATTGCATTGACAGAAGATTAGTGTGAAGCAACAATGTGAAAACAGCGCTACAGGGGGTGCCCCAGTCACACACACTCGCACACTGGGAAGCAAAGGTCAGAAATGTATAAAATATTATTGTGGAAATAGTTTTGGGTTAAATTATAATTTAAAAAACATTTTATATCTTGTGATTTAAGCAATTTAATGTGTAAATAAGTCTTTTAAAAGGTTTCCTCATAAATTAATTTATAATTTTGTGTTCTAAATATTTCATAGTTCATTTAAAATTGTTTTCTTAAAGGATTAATATGACTTTAAGGTGGAACATACTCAGAAGTATTTCATTTTGGACAGTGCATACCCACAGACAGCTGCATTTTGGCCAGGAAACGGATGACAGAGCCAAGAACTGGGGGATCTCGGGGTGAAGACATTTTTATTGCGGTGCGTTTGCTTTTTAGGTTGTTCCGAATTGCATTTGGCAGTGTCGCCGCGTTGCCGCTGGGCGACGACTCCCGCTGAAAGATTACATAATTTACGAAATTTAATAAACATCAACACCAACTGTGTGTCTGAAGGAGCTGCGCTGCAACTGGCATTGGAACTGGGGTTAAAGGTTAGGGGCAGCAGCTTAAAGCTTTATTAAATTTCACGCACGCCACGCTCGCTGCTGAACCTGAAAATAAATGCACATGCCGTAGAGAACTAGCAGCCAGCCAGCGAAGTTGCTCCCAGTCCAGCTCCTCCTGGTGGCGGTGACTGTTGCCGTCGAATGGGGTGCTAAATGTTTTCACATCTGCATATAAATTCCTCTCATTTTTGTTCGCACTCCGACAGGCGGCAGGCAGTCAGCTTACACACGCTTTTCGGTCTCTTTTTTTTTTGTTATTTCGCCACCGCCGCCGCTGTTGCCAATATTTGCATTTGCATTCTATTCCACTTTTTTGCCAGCTATTGTCGCCTCCCGCTCCCTGTACTCGCACGCTGTTTACATAAACATTTTTTTTTTATATTTTCCTTTTTTTTTTTTGGTTCGACACAAACACATTCCGCTGCACAAATTTACATTTAAATTAAATTTTAAGTGCATTTTCAAATAAACTAAGTTGCTGCGCAGCAAGTGGAGGTGGTGGAGCGAGTGGGGCAATCAGAAACTCAATGCGTGCACTTTGCTTTCACGCTCCTGTGAAATTCGCATAAGTCCCGGAGTGGGCGTGTCCATGGTTCTGGTCCTCGAACTCCTCCTGGTCGTGGTCCTGTCAACGACAGGTTGCAGGTTAAATGCCAGCAACATGGCCAGAACCAAACGATACCGAAGTGCGAGTATTATGTGGGAGGGACCAACAACACAGCCGCCACATGGCCATATTGATTGTTATCAATTTTGGTTATTACATGGCCAAGCGCCTGCCATTTTCATGGCGATTTTTCACTTGTTCGGGCTTTGGCCATGCCCACTGATGGTGGTTCCTAGGACTAAATTGCCGGGCCGAAAGGTGAATCGATTTGGCGATCCCTTACAGAAAACCGAAAATTCAGACCGACATTATACCTCCCAAGACGGCAAGTAATTTAGCCAATTTTAAAGCCACTTAATGATCGTTGCTGGTCGAGAGGAAACTTTACATCCCGAAATGCAAAAGTTTTGACTTTGGTTTCTGCTTTTGTTTCTGTTTCGATTTAGTTTCAGCTCCTCAACTGGTCCCAAATGAGGGGCTGGGGAGCAAGTGGCCGAGGAGCCCCGAATAAAGCATTACTGGGGGGAAAGTTTCTCTATGCATTTTTGATTGTTCTCAATTGTTTTGGCAATTGTTTGCAGGGTATTCCACGGTCCATTACCCTCTGCAGCTGGAAAATGTTTTTCATCTCAGCACTGTGTGTACTTGTTTTCATTTATTTTATCATTTTTCTGCCCTCGTCCTGCTCTTTTTCATTGTGCATTTTTGGGCAGGGCAATAGCTAAATACATACGTGCATCGAGAGATTTATGTTTTTGATTTTTATTGAAGCCGAGTGCATCGATTATACTAACAGCAAATTGAACTAATAAACGAGATTTACATAGTATAATAAATGCTTGCCGCATATGCATATAGATATTTATTTTTGCCGAAATCAACAAGCCTACAAAAACCGGACTAAGCCTGCCATTGCAATGGCCTGTGAAACGAATAAGTAAACCAATATCAAAAATTCGCTTTTGAGCCGGCTTTTATCTCAGCCAAATATGCTTTCTGCATTGGAATTAATTGATCCTTTTGGCCTGCCACAGCCAGAGATGCACCTGCCATGGCCAAGTGTGGCATTCGTGTGGCTTATAAGGCGCAGCTTTCCATTTATTTGCTTAATTAATATGGGCACCGAGAAAAGGATATAAAGTAACAACAGTTGTCGAGGTATTAATACCAAGGCATTGCCAAACACAAACGAGATATTAAATTTAAATTAAATATAGAATTCTTAGGCAAATTTGTAAATATTGAGCTTGTGGTTGAACTAACTCAATTTATATTTTAAACATTTATTTGAAAAAGTTCTCTTGGTAGCTGTTCCTTTGCCTAAAACTATTCCCATTTCCTTAAATTTATTTATTTTTCTTTTGTGTTCATGTTTATGACTACAAAAACCAATAAGTTCTACAAATAAAATGACAAAATATATATTTCCTAGAGCCATAACTTTGCATTTTACTTAAACTTTAAGATCTTTTCAGCTGGCCTAAATTATAAATCAAAATATACTCCATTTACAACAATTTTAGCATCTCTAAACTCTGTTGTTCAAGAACATAAAGACTAATTTACAGCACTACATTTCGAGACTAATTTTTGCTTCAGTGTGTCCTGGATAAATAAGGACGCTGATGAAAAAGTAAAACAGCAAAAGCCAAGGACAAACGAAAATTAATGACAAAATTTAATGGACACTTGTATGGGGGCCACGCCCCCTTTGCCACCGCACCACACACCCGCTGAGTGCGTGTATATGTTTACACACACTTATGCAGTTGTACACGCAGTAGCGCTCTCTGGCAATGAAGTTTACTTATACAGTTAAGTACGCGTCGTATTTAATGGAGCGAAATTGCATGCCAGCGCAGTGGGTGCACCAACAACAACAACGGCAACAGCTACTACGGCGAAAACAAACAACAAACGTTAAGATTGTTTGACGGCAGCCGTTTATGAAGCACCCTACGCTGCACTTTCCGCACTTTCGCAGCTCGACAAACTCAATAAAACGTCTAGAGGTTGAGGCTTCCCTGACTTGGCTTGCAGCTGGAAATGGAGTCAGAGCTCAAGTCGGTATTGAAGTTGTGGCTCGAGTGCAGCACTGATTAGCTGCCGGTTACCCCGGCAAATAAGTTGTGATATGGCCCGATCTGCTGACAGTTCGCCGGCTAAGGGAAGAGAGATGTTGGCACAGTTGAAGTGGCTACGGGTTTTGCATGATGAAATACCGAGAGCCAGGAACACGATGGTACCTATTCCACCAGGAACACAGGGAGAATGTTATGGTCTTATGAAAAATGTATCTTCATAAGATTTTTTGGAAACCCTTAACAACAACTTCAGTAGCATTCGTTTTATTCTTTTAAGAAATACTTTGTTAATGAATTTTATTCTCTATTTATATAATTTATTAACACTCTAGAAAAGAATTTAATTTTTTATAGCTTTCCAAATTATTTTTAATTTAAAATTTCTAAAAACTAAAAGTTTACAGATACAAATACATTTTGAGCTCAATTTTCTTCTGGTGCAAGCTCTTAATTGTACCGAACGTACCGGTCTCATCAGCATCACCACAAAGTAATGCAAAAAATGATTCCCTCTGAAAAGCTGACTTACTTACCTGTTTTACCTGTGCCACTCTGGCATTTTGGCATTCCGACACTAAGGCATTCTGGCATTCTGGCACTCTGGCACTAGTGGCACAGCCCGAAGACGCCGCGCCGCTTGCTGCAAAAGGAACTTTCAGCTCATTAACTTAAAAACTTGCGGCGCTCTCGAGCGGGATCTTAGGATTTGGCTGAATGCAGAACATGCATGACAAAGCCAGCCCGAGATGAGATGAACTGAGCGCCGAGCTGTTTCTGTGTAGAGCACTCAAAAAAAATAAAAAATAATAAAAAAAATACCGCAGCATTTTTAATTTACTACAGAAATTACAAGCGAGCTGCAAGCAGCGGGCTGCGTGAGAAAAAGTATTTTTCTTGAGAGCACAAGGAAAGCTGGATGATGTTGGCCGCAGGGGAAGTCGGGGTGTGTGTGGAAAGGGGGCGCAGGGGGGAAGCTGGGAAATATAAATAAATAAACCGAGGTCGAATGCAGTAGCAGCACTCCTCGTCTCCCAGTCAGTCAAGTCACTTTGTCATTCCGAGTGAAGCGGCAGCATCAACAGCATCCTGCATCCTGTATCCCGAATCCAGAATTCTCCAGCTAGCACACATTTGCATGACGTCAGGAGTCGAAGGATGTGAATGCGGGTTGCAGGCCGCATGGAGCAAGGGATTGGGTTTATGGAGCTTCAGTTTTTGCCGGCGCCGGAATTCTTCATTCTCATTTTTTATTTTTTTTGTTTTTGCTCGCCGGCTTCGTGTTGGTTTTCTGCTGGCAGCGTGTATATTTAATTAAAACAGGATTAATCTAGCAGAAACAATACTTCACTAAATGCAGCGCCAGCCTGTGGTCCTCGGCTCCTCAGCTTCAGCTCCATTTCCAGTTCTGGCTGCTCCAGCTCCTGCGCCGGCATCAGCTCCAGCCTGCGGCTTGGCTAACAGACTCGTTGGCTTGCCTGGCAGGCGACTGCGAAGCGGGGGAACGGGGGGAAATTGCGGGAAAAACAGTACAGAGCTGCGGGAAAAACCGGAGGCGGGAAGAGGACCTCGGCTGCCAGATTCGCCCGAGCTCAACACAAACAATGGCGTTAACTGCTCATGCACAGCCCCACTCACTCACAGGAACACTGGGGGAAAAAGCATAACACAAAACAAGTATAAAACGGATGTCGAAAAAATTTATATTTATATATATTTAATCTACAACTAAACTCCTTTTTTCATTGAGTGAGAATTAAAATTTAAGAATAATTGAAGAGAAAATGTAAAAAATATTCAACTTTTTGGTATTTTTTAAATCTTTATTAACTTACTACTTTTTATTATGACTGCCACGAAGTTTGAATTAAAATATAGGACGTTGAAAAAGTATGTTAAAATAAACATATTAATTAATTTGTTCCATTGCATTTTTTTTTAATTTTAAACTTCTTGTAAAATAAACATTTTAATCAATTATACCCTTAAATATGGTAAGAAATTTTCTTGTGGATCTCACACACACACTTACCCACACACGCTCACAGCTGCAGGATCTCCGCTAGTTGCTTTAATGCACTGCGGGCCCGAAAAAGTATGCTACGCTTTTTGATACGTTATGCAGATGCCTTGGAAGAGCGCCGCCGACAGCTTAGGAGCGCGCTTTCAATCATTCAACTTCACCTTTGGCCTCAACTACGACTCCAACTCCAACTGCTACTCCTGCTCCTTCCCATTCACCGCCTCCTTCTGGCCCTGCGTTGCCAATCAAGGAAATTGCGTGCTCACATGTTAAACGGACGGGGAGCGAAGGAAGCAGGGACTGCCAAAACAGGACAAATGGGATGGAAAGGCAGCAGGAAAGTGGGCGAAACGCTTTTCGGCCATTTACTATCGACTTTAATTAATATTTACCTTCAGCTAGCTTTCAGCAGGCCACTATTAGCCGGGGCAAACAGTTTTAACAGCTCTACGGATGTTTTGACTTTTAGTCCTCCGACTTTGGGCCGCCACCTCTTGGCATCAAAAACTTGAGCCGAGGAGCAGCAGTCAAACGGAGGGCAAATAAACAAAATATATGCCAAAGCGGTAGCAATTTCTTCGCTCGCACGTCCAATATAATTTCTCTGTGTTGTTTTTAATATTTTTGACCAACGGAAAGAAAACAACTCGCACCGAGGCAGATTGAAATCCTAGAGCCAAGAAGCAGCTACGAGAAGCAGAAGCAGAAGCATAACCACGACCAGAACCAGAACCGAAGAACCTAGCAGAAATCCCCACCAGGAAGTGCTATACACAGGCACGGCCAGCAGCAGCAGCAACAACAGCAACAACGGTAACCAGCGGCAGGACGACGAGGAACAGGACGAGGACCCGGAGCAAGAGCAACAAAAACAACGGCAACATGAGTCGAAATTGTAGTTGTACAAACACGTCAGCTTTTAAATTACTTGGCCTAAAGGTAAATTGAGCGGAAGTTAAAATGTTGGAAAAACAGCACGAAAAAAGCAAAACCAAAAACACGGGGGCAGCGTCAGTGGGTGGGTTTGATGGGTGGTTTTTTGGGTGGCTTTTCGGGCGGTGTAACGGAATACAGTGCCAGTGCCGGTTAAGTGGGAAAAGGGAAAGGCGGTGTCCATAACAACAACATGCCAGGGCGATGCCTGGCGGACCCAAAGTTGGAGGCCAGGAGGCGGCACACGGCAAATTTGCCGGGAGTAAACGCAAGAATAATAACAACCGAAAGCAAGTTTTTCGGCTCAAGTTGTTTTTGCTGCCGCCGCTATGAAATTCAGTGGCATACAGAACGTAATTTCAACTAAACGAACCGACAAACAAAAACAAACAACAAACGAACGAACGAAACGAACAAACAAACAGCGGCGAAATATTATTTTAGCTGGCTTGCATCCTTCCTGAAGCCTGGCGGCCAACAGGAGATCCAGCCAGCCATCCTCCCTGCCATTCATATGCGAGCGGGATAAGTTGGCGAAATTGTGCAATAATAAAATATTTGCAATGTACTCGAACGGCGGCACTGGCAGTGGCAACTCCGAAGGCAGCAGCAACAGCAACAGCAGCAGCCAAAGCGACAGCGGCAACTGCATTTTCATAAAGTGCAGCTCATAATAAAGCCGCGGGTGGGTGGAATCGCCCCGTGGGGCCCAAATAAAAAGCACAAATAAATATGAGCAGCAGCAGGAACAGGAGCAACCAGCAACAAGCCGAACCAAAACAAACAACAATGGCAGGACCAGGGACAGGGCCTGGCATACACACACACCAACCAACCAACCAAGCCAAGTCTCGAGCATGGCCAAAACAAAACAATGCAAAGGCGAAACAAAAAATATAATAAAGCCCGCGAAAATATTTGCAGCGGGCATTGAGAAATGTTGCGCAATAAAAATTGCATTTTTATGCTGATGTTTGAATTTCGCATGCAAATGAAAAACGAACAGCGCCAACCGAAAA